>JBBBDQ010001704.1:3520000-3556712 GCA_037127315.1 Ascarosepion bandense
AGCAACGAACTTTATTCCCAAAAAAACAAATGACAAAATGAACCGGCAGAAGTTCCAAAATATTTTTCATCACAGAAAATTAAAGGTGTGGGACAAATAAGAAAGCAGACAGATATCTATGTCTATTTTTATTATTAGATTTTTTTAAATTATTATATTTTTTGCTGAGTAAGTGACAGTTTTTTCTCGCTCGTAGAAATGGCTATTCAACGAATTTGAACATCAGAATTTTGCTTTATTTTATATATATATATATATATATATATATATATATATATATTGGTAAACAGGTTATGACGCGACCTAGTTTTTTACCGTGTGGTATCTTCATACGATTTGCAATAACTGATTTGAGAGGGGATATTTTAGAACACTCACGTAACGGAGACTTTTTGAACACGTACTTCCACTCTTCTCCCTGTTACTGTCTGTTTCTATCTTTCTATGGACCATTACGTATTTTCTTTTAAATTGAAGATTGTTAGCTGAAGTTATCAAAGATGACAAAAACAGTATTTGAAATATTTACGAAAATTCAAAGAAAATTGCAAGATTTTTCTGTCTATTGGTTTCTTTATATGACTAGTCTTTTTAAATTATACTAAGTACGTACTAAATATTTATAATTTTCCGTCTCCCACCCCATTGTTACCCGTTCATTTTATTTTCACAGAATGTTAGAAACCGGGTAGGACAAAAATTTAGTCTACAAAAGGCGGAGAAACTCTTAATGAGTCAGCGGTCTGCTAACTATAGGTGGTGTCTCGATAAATCACCGTGGAGAAGTGAACGGAATACCACCCTACTATATGACTCGCGCACAATCTTAGGTTTTTTAAAATATGTATATGAAACACAACGGCAGGAAGAAGGTTAATTCTGAATGAAGTAACTCTTCGCCCGACATGGGCGAAAGGTGTCAACTGACTGTCATCCAGCGACTGTTAGCACCAACGGCTTAAAGAGAACACATTTTTTCAAAATTTGTTCCTCGCTTGGAAAGGAACGGCATGAGCAACAGGTGTCTCTGGACCGTTACCCTGCGACTGTATGCAAAAAAAAAAATAAAAAAAAATAGAATTACGTTGGGACATGGAACGTCAACAACTGTGATCAACTCGAGAATATCAAGCAAAAGATGAACAGACTGAACATCAATATTATGGGAATATGCGAAACTAGATGGTCTAACAATGGAAACTTCAGCAGCAGCAACCACAGGGTAATATATGCAGGAGGCAAAAATACCAAAAAAAAGAGTTGGCTTAATAATGGCTGAAGAAATGAAGAAATACGTTTTCGGATACTGTCAGCTTTCCGAGAGAGTTATCTTGGTTAAACTGAGAGGAAGACTCTTCAATATATCTATTATAGTAATTTATGCCCCAACAACCCCAAGCACTGATAAAGAAATAGAATCATTCTACTGCATACTGGACAATGCTAAAACTCAGTACAAAAGCAGGAAATTAGACTCATAAAATTGACTTGAATGCCAAGATAGGTAAAGAGAGAGAAGGAGAGACGACCGGCAAGTTTAGATTAGAAATCTGCAGCAAACGAGGGGAAAATGGGTCCAATGGTGCATAGCAAATGATCAGGTAATAACTAACACCTGGTTTCAAAAACATCCATGATATCTATGGGCATGGAGAATGACCTTCCAGTCATCTGCAAACTAAGGGTGAAACTCAAGAGAATGAAGAAGCCTAGTGCAACACTAAGGCTGCAATACAACACGCTTGTGAATGACCTCAACCTACAGAAAGAATACAGTAACAGCGTGAAAAACAAATACGAAGAACAAATTGGGAAAGAAAACTCGAATTGGGACTCACTAAAGAATGTGTTAGTGACATCAGCAAACAACTTTATCAAAAAGGAAATCAGAAGCAGAAGAAAAAACGAGTGAAGATATTCTGGACATGATGCAAAGGAGACGGAAAATGATGCCAAGACATGGAAGGAAATACAGGAAACTACACAAGGAAATAAGGAACAAATGCAGACAGACTAAAGAGGAATGGCTCAGCAACAAATGTGCAGAAGTAGAGAGATTGAGTTAGACATGCATAAAGAAATAAGAGAACTAACAGGACAAAAAACCTACTTTTGAACAGGATGTATAAAATCCAAGGATAGAACGATCATATTAGAGGAAGAGGAAATACTCCAGCGATGCGAAGAATATATACAAGATCTTTTCTATGACAAGAGAGAGCAACCGATAATACACAAAGTTGAATACGAACCAGAATCTTTCAAGTCCTAAGTGGAAGCCGCAATAACTGAATAAAAACAAGGCAGCTGGACCAGACGACATTGTAATAGGACTGCTAATAGGCCTGGATGAATACAGAAATAATAAATTAAATTTATAATAGTGGTGAAATACCAGACGACCTAAGCAAGTCGATTTTCATAGCACTGCCTAAGAAACCAGGTGTAGACGAGTGCGAACTCCATGAACTCAGTTTAATGAGCTCCATTACAAAACTGATTGTCCGAATCCTGATGTACAGAGCGAAAAGCAGAATCAGGCCAGAGATAAGACAAGAACATTGCTGGTTCGTCAAAGACGATAGAACAAGGAACACCATATTTATGATTAGGATGCTCTCCGAAAGGGCAATACAAATGAACAAGGACGTGTACCTATGTTTTATCGATTATGCGAAGAGATTCAACAAAATACGCTACAAAGAATTGATGGAGACGCTCAGCAGCATAGACATATTTGGGAAATACATAAGAGTAATCAAGAATATTTACGGACAGGTAACGAATTATCAGATATACAAAGATAGAAAGGGGCGTAAGACAAGGATGTGTCTTTTCACCGGATCTATTTAACTTGTACAGCGAGAATATTTTGAGAACCCTTGATATTATGCCAGGTTTTGTCATCAGAGGCAAAAACTTGAACAAGATATGGTACGTAGATAGTACAGTGCTGATTGCAGACACGGAAACGAAACTACAAGACCTTCTACAGAAGGTAGCTGAAGAGAGTGACAAAAAAAGGACTACGAATAAACTGCAAGAAAAACGATTGCATGGTAATCAGCAAAACAAGCAACCCAAAACGACAAATACAGATGGGGGATACTAGAATCAAGGAGGTACAAAAAATTAAAATACCTGGGAAGTGTTTTAACAGAAAACGGAAAGTGCGACACAGAGATCCAAAGATGAATTGTCATGGCGAAGGACGCATTCCAGAAGCTGAATAGAGTATTAAGAGACAGGAAAATTTCGATAGAAACAATGAAGAGAGTACTGAATTGCTATGTGATTTCAGTTCTTCAATGCTGGAAAATAACAAATATGAAGAAAAAACTAGAAACAGCTGAAATGTGGTTCTACAGAAGGATGCCGCGGATATCATGGACCGAGCATGTGAGCAATGTTGAGGTCTTGGAAAGGATGGAAACGAAAAGAAATAAATACTGAGCATCAAGAAGAGACAGGTAAAGTTCCTGGGACACGCAATGAGGAAGGAGGGCTTGGAGAACCTGATACTAACAGGCCAGATAGAGGGAAGGAGAGACAGTGGGAAACAACGTGTAACATACTTAACTGGTGTGAGCGAGTGTATAGCAGAACGGGAGTTGAGTGGTGTAACAGGAGAATGCGTGCTAAGAGCCACCAGAGATAGGGAGACATGGAAGACCATGATCGCCTACGTCCTAAAAGAACAAGGCACATAGAAGAAGAAGAAAATGGGCTGAACCAGATACATAATGTCTTGCTTTCTATCATTGTTTTTTATTTGCCTGGTTGGTTGGGGATTGTATTCTAAAATGTTCATATGGCCAGATTTTCTTAGTGCATCTTCATAATTTCTTTTCTTTTAATCAAATATTGTTTTGATAGCCTGTGTTTTGTTTCTTTGTGAATGTTTTGATTATGTTTTCGAATGGTTGGATCTTGTTTTGTGTTTCCTTTCATATATCGGGAGACATTGCCAGTTTGAAAATTTAATTCTACATTTAAATATTGGAAAAGTTTGTCTATTTGTTCGTGTATAATTTCAAAATCTAGTTGTTTGAATAATTTGTAAAGTGCTTTTCTTATTTTATCATTTTCCCTTTTGTTATCCGGTACTATCATTAATCCGGCATCTGTGCATAATCGGTGGTTGGCTATGTGGATTATTAGTTCACCTAATAACTAGTTTACAAATGAAAAATATTCAAAAGTTCTACAATATATTTGTAGTGAACACTTCTTAATACAACCGTGTATTGGTTTAATTTTATTATGACTAAAAGCTAAGTAATTAAATATATATATATATATATATATATATATATATATATATATATATATCCCATTCTGTTTCTTTCTATCTATCTATCTATCTATCTATCTATCTATCTATCTATCTATCTATCTAGAACAGTTTTTCATCTCTCCCTTACTTCCTCTTTCTCTCTGTCTACCAGAATCTGTTAGTATCTATCCATATATCTGCATATATATCCAAGTCTTTTCCCCTCGCTTTTTTATCTTTCTGTTTATACATATATATCCCAATATCTATCTATCTATCTATCTATCTATCTATCTATCTATCTATCTATCTATCCTAGTCTTTTCAACCCCTTTTCATCTCACTCTTTTTATCTTTATCTATCTATCTATCTATCTATCTATCTATCTATCTATCTATCCCTTCAGTCAGTTAAGTGCCATACGTGATACACGCTTGCGCGATCATGTCTCTTTCGAGACATGACTGACTGGGCAGAAAGTTATCTCGCAGTAGGTTGCCATTGCTTTAGGCGGTAGACTGGTTGCCGACCAAGACTACAGAACCCAATCTGTCCTATTATTTAACCCATAACTGGAAGGAATAGACGGATTAATACCTTTCCCAAGGGTATTTGCGCGTAAGTGAATGCAATGAATTCAGCTAGAATTCGAACTCGGCTCCCCGATTTCTCGTTTCGAACCGATATCCAATGCACCACAACGCACATCTCTCCCTTACTCTCTCTTTTATCCACCAGCGTCTATTCATATCTATCTATCTATCTATCTATCTATCTATCTATCTATCTATCTATCGATGTATGTGTACCATGTGTTCGTCAAGAATTCGTTTAAGGCTTACGGTCACATCATGTTGGAACACCGGTTCCCATACCATCACTGAAGTTAAGTAACGCTGATCTGGGTCAATGCCTGGGAGTGTGACCGCTTTGGGATATCATTTACCGTAAGCTTGGTTGTGCTGGTGGCGTTATGGATAATGGTTCGGAACTTTAACCGAGAAGCCGAGTTCAATTCTCGCTTCGTTCGTTTAATTCACTTACGCGCAAATACATTTTGGAACTCTATGAATCCGCCTCTTCCCCCAGTTATAAGTTAGTTAGTTATACTTCTACCATCAAACCATTCAGTTAAGTGCCATACGTAATACATGCTTTGGGTGATTATGTCTCGAAACAGACTTGACTGACTGGGCAGAAGATTACCCCACAGTAGGTTGCCATTTCTTTCTGCGGTAGACTGGCTGCCAGCCAAGGCTACAAAACCCATTCTGTCCTATTATTTGACTCATAGCTTGAGAGGGAAGAGATGTATTATATTATCAAGTAATATTTAGTAGGGGATCAGTTTATCACTTTATAACAATAGAAAACTGATCCCCAACTTTATGCCTAGTAGATGCCTTATTCATGTTTTTAACTAATATATTCAATCAGTCAGTTAAGTGCCATACATAATACATGCTTTGGACAATCATGTCTCGAAATAGACATGACTGACTAGGCAGAAGATTACCCCACAGTAGGTTGCCATTGCCTTCTGCGGTAGACTGGTCAAGGCTATAGAACCCAATCTGTCTTATTATTTAACCTATAACTTGAGTCAAACGACGGATTAATACCTTTCCCAATGGTATTTGTGCATAAGTGAATGTAAGGAATTCAACTGGAATTCGAACTCAGCTCCCCGATTTATCGTTCCGAGCAGATATCCACTGCACCAGAACGCACATTAAACCATTATTAGCTCTAAAAAATATTCCAATCTCAAAATATTTTATGGCTTTAAATAACCTGGAAAGTTTTGATAAACCGTAGAAAACTGATCGATAATTCATTTAATGTTATTTTTTTATATTTTACACTAATTCTTTTTTCATTTTGATTAAACTTATTACTGTTGTTTTATTTCTTTGTGTGTTTCTTTCAATCGTGTAATATTAGAAACATTAGATTAGAAATATTATAGCCTGAAATACAACTTACTTGGAGTTCTTCATTTAAAGCGTCTGGCTTAGTTCATTTGCGTCCCCGGGGTTGTATTATTGACTTCACAACATTTGCAATGGAACAAATTAAACAAAAATAATTTAACCCATATCAAGCCGAAAATGCCACGAAGATGCAAGGAGTTACTGGGAGTGAAAGAAAGCAAGAAGACTTTAGCGAAAAGGAAGGACAATAAAAACAGGTTTCAGGACATGGCCATTGACCTTGTAATTTAAAATGTTGAAGATTGTTGATGACACAAAAGCAAGAAATGAGTTACCCAGACAAGAAATGTCAGAAAAAAAATAGAAATCAGTAGATTTACAAAAGATAGAAAGGGGCGTAAGACAATGATGTGTCTTCTTACCGGATCTGTTCAACTTGTACAGAAAGAATATTCTGAGAACCCTAGAAGTTTTGCCTGGATTTGTCATCGGAGGCCACATTTTAAACAACCTAAGGTACGCAGATGATACAGTGCTGATAGCAGACACAGAAATGAATCTACAAAACCTTCTACAGAAGGTAGCTGAAGAGAGTAACAAGAAAGGACTACAGATAAACTGCAAGAAAACCGAATGCATGGTCATCAGTAAAAAGGCAGCCCAATATGCCAAATACAGGTCGGGGATACTAGAATCAAGCAGTAACAAAAATGTAAATAACTGGGAAGTGTTATAACAAAAGACGGAAAGTGCGACACAGAGATCCAAAGACGAATTGGCATGGCGAAGGAAGCATTGCAGAAGTTGCATAAGGCATTAAGAAACAGGACAATTTCGCTAGAAATAAAGAAGAGAGTACTGGATTGTTATGTGATATCAGTTCTTCAATATGGCAGTGAATGCTGGACAATATCATCAAAGATGAAGGAAACACCTGAAGCAACTGAAATGTGGTTCTATAGAAAGATGCTGCGGATATCATGGATCGAGTATGTGAGCAATGATGAAGTCTTAGAAACGATGGAAACAAAAAGGAAATTAACACTGAGCATCATAAAGAGATAGCTAAAGTTCCTGGGCCACGCAATGAGTAAGGAGGGCTTGGAGAACCTGATACTAACAGGCCAGATAGAGGGAAAAAGAGACAGGGGAAAGCAAAGTTATTTTAACAGTAAAACTGTGAGACCTTTTTGTAGTCATTCATGCGGTCAATCTATTAAAGAGGGGATTTTATTAGAACAATTACCATGAAATTTTTATAGAAAAGACAGAGGGGAGCCACGTCACTGTGGCGGGAAAGTAGAGATGCCATGTCAGGACCGATAATATTACAGGCCCTTCTTTGTATTCTTGTGAATCTCAAGTCAGATATTCTTTATAATCGTTTCACACCAAGTAAGGAATTACTGCTACTGGTACTCAAAGAGTGAAGAAAAGGAGGAATAGATCACTGGTGTGTCGTAGAATAGATAAGAGGAGGATGGAAACACTGGTGTGAAGAGAGCTGTGTGAGAGTAGAGCAGAAATGGGAAAGAACACTATGTAGCAGGTGTCGGTAAAAGGATGAAAGTTAAGGAGAGATGCCAATTGACGCTGCACTTGAACTCTTGGAGATTGTAGCTGTCAAGGAAGGAGGTATACGGAAGAAAGTTTCACAGGCGAAAAGTGCGAGGGAAGAAGCTACTAGTTGCGGTAATATTTGAATATTCTCACTCTAAAAGGACGGGACCTAGTTGCTAGTCTAGTAGCTCAAGTAAATTCGTGCAGAGGGTCACCGGGGAGCTAAGTTTGTCGGAGCAGAAGCCGTAAAAATATTTGTAGAAAAGACAGAGGGAAGCCACATCTCGTCGGTAAGAAAATGACTGGAGACGAACTGCCAGGTCAGGGTTTATTACACTGCAGATTCGCCTTTGGATTTTGTCAAGAACCCCGAGATGAATAGCAAGGGCGCCCAATCAGATATGACAGCAGTATTAAATGCACGGGTGGATAGTAAAGTACAAGATGGATTCAGACGAGAAAAAATTCTTGGACCGACACAGAGACCCGACCTTTCTAGCAGTAGATTTAACTATTGATTCAACTGTTCCACTTGAGGTCGGCTGTGAGAGTTAGGCCGAGGAGGTGCAGTGTATTGCTTTCAGGGAGACTAGCCTGATCCATGTTGATGTGGGGGTAGGAGCGATTGTCTACAGTGGTTAAAGGATAACAGCTTCGTTTTGGAAGCATTAACCCTCTAGGGCCATTCGTATCATATTTGATACAGTATTTCCCTATAAGGAAACATTTGGTATTCATTGACTGAACAGTCAGTACTGCTTTCATTTGAAATTCATAAAATATTTCTCTTAAAAATTTTTTCAGGAAAATATTTCTTTCAAGGCTTGTTTTCATACTGTATCAAATATGATACGAATGGTCCTAGAGGGTTAAGGCTTCTACTGGGCATAAAGTGGGGGATCAGTTCTATATTGTTATGAAGTAATAAACAGATCCCCCACTAATTACTACTTAACTCTCTAGGGCCATTCGTATCATATTTGATACAGTATTTCCCTATAAGGAAACATTTGGTATTTCCCTATAAGGAAACATTTGGTATTCATTGACTGAGCAGTCAGTACTGCTTTCATTTGAAATTTATAAAATATTTCTCTTAAAAAATTTTTCAGGAAAATATTTCTTTCAAGGCTTGTTTTCATACTGTATCAAATATGATACGAATGGTCCCTAGAGGGTTAAGGCTTCTACTGGGCATAAAGTGGGGGATCAGTTCTATATTGTTATAAAGTAATAAACAGATCCCCCACTAATTACTACTTAACCCTCTAGGGCCATTCGTATCATATTTGATACAGTATTTCCCTATAAGGAAACATTTGGTATTTCCCTATAAGGAAACATTTGGTATTCATTGACTGAGCAGTCAGTACTGCTTTCATTTGAAATTTATAAAATATTTCTCTTAAAAAATTTTTCAGGAAAATATTTCTTTCAAGGCTTGTTTTCATACTGTATCAAATATGATACGAATGGCCCTAGAGGGTTAAAATTTACGAGCCATTTCTTACCCAGTGCACCACAGATTGGAGGTCTTTATCAAGATTAGGATCGAGATTTGCTTTGTCAACCTCGGCAGATTTCTTATTGAGATGGGAGTAAATGATGGTTTTATCAGCGTAGATGCCTACTTGAGATCTGATTACAGGAAGATTGTTGGTAAGATCAGAAAAAGCGTAGGACCTAGGATAGAGGAGCCTTGAAAGTCACACGTGTTTGCATGACAGGATCTGGATGCTTGTTCAAAATCATCTTCATTATGCAATTTTGTAGTAATATTTAATGAACGCACGAATGGCTGATTTATAAATGTGCAAGATGGATTCTGAAAAGAAAAATGATCTATTCAGGCACAGTGAAATTACCTTCTTAGCAGCAGATCTAGTTGATTCAATATAATCGTATTACTTCACTTCATGTCAAGAATCTCGAGATGTACTTTAGAAATACCAGACCAAATATAACAAAAGTATTCAATGCACAGACGAATGGTAGATTTGTAAATGTGCAAGATGGATTCTGACGAGAAAATGTTCCGGTACGACACAGTGACCTAACCCTTATTTAATGTAGATGCAGATATTGATTGGATGTAGTCATTGTACATCAGGTCAACGAAAAAACTTTATGGTGCCCTACCCTACAAAAAATGGACTCTTCCTCTTGTTATATGTAATTACGTGCGTGATAGCAGTTAAGAGCATCTACTAAGAATACATTTGGACTTACTTATTTCTAGTTTTTTATTAACACTTTGTTTGAACATCTTGTTTCTTGTTATACTAATACACTGTTTTGAACCTACCTTTTTGTTCTATGTCTTACTTTTGGCACAAACTGGCCACTACAACTTGGCCACAACTCCACAACAAATTCTCGACGAAGATCCACAACAAAAATGGGGCCAAGAAGACGCAATGTGTTGCTGTCTAGGAGTCTAGTGCTAACCCAATTAATGACAGGCAGAAAAATGTTTGCGAACTGAAGAAACCTATTTTCCTAAAATTTTTTTTAGATAAATATTGCTGAATATTTGGTCAATGTATTCCAACTGTTTCCTTTTAAGGAAACGGTTAATCTCAGCATTAACCGTTATATGTATCTGGGTAATTTTGAAAATGTATAATATGATTCACAGAGTCGATGAATATAAATGTTTCTACATTCTTACTTACGTCATATCTCTGTATTGATTTAGATTCAAAGAAACTTTTTCTCACAATCTTCGTGCTCGCACATATAGACGTATATACACTCTTATTTTCTTTTAATTTCTAGTCTGCCAGTTCACCGCCTGAATTTAACATTCTCCTGACGGCTCCAATATTGTTTAATAATCTTTAATATATTTTATGATTCCGCACCAAACTTCGGGATGTTACTCGTCGGAGTTGTGCTCGTCTTTGTAATATTTTATTAGACGTCGAATTTTCCTTTCATCTTTGCCTGATTGCCCTCTGGATGTAGTTCTTCTGAATTGGGATAACCTGACGTTTTGCAGCCGAAGAGAGAATATGGAATCTCAAAAGTTTTTAAATTTTCGGATGAAATGGGAACATTCCGTGTTGGCTTTGTCTCATTTCAAAACGAAAATTCAATAAATGAGGAATGTACGAAATTGAAGATTTTACAAGCCCAATATTGCCAGTTTTAAATATTCTCAGTTACATTTCAATTCGCCTAAACTATTTTTCTCTAGCGAAATGGGGCAAAATAGAAGCTAATAACGTGAAACGAACTGACATTGCCAGGTACAGAATTATATATATATATATATATATATATATATATATATATATATATATATGCACCTCGGTGTGGTGTAATGGTTAGCAAGATCGTCTTAGAAAATCACCTTCCTCTAGGGTTGGCCGTAAGGCTAACAACCCTACCCCATAAAAAACAGTTTGTTACGGAAACAGCAAAAACGCTGCCCTACACACCATTGGGTGTAATGGAAAGGTTTATTATATATATATATATATATATATATATATATATATATATATATATATATATATATCATTTCACCCCAAGCAAGGCAGTTTTACTACCATTGTTGCGCAGGAGGTTACATAGGGGAAAGTGACGGGAAGAGGGATGGGATATAGGGGATGTCAAGACGAGAGTAATAGACTGATGAGAATACCGGTGTCATGGGGGTGGAGTGGGTGGAGAAAAGAGCTTGAGAGAAAAGATGCAAGTTAGTGAGAGAACAGATGACTATTAACCTTACATTTAAATTCCTGAAGATTGTAGCTGCCGGGAAAGCAATTATACGGAAGGGAATTCCACAAGCAGGAAGTGCGAGAAAAGAAGCTATTAGAGTAGAAATTGCGGTTACATTTTATCGGTTTCACTGTAAAAGGATTGGACCTAGTTGCTAGTCTAGTAGATCGTGTAAATCCATGCAAAGGAAGCACCAGTGAGCTAAGTTCATTGGAGCAGAAACCATGAAATTATTTGTGAAGCCACATAACGCCGGTGAGAGAGCGACTGCAGCCGAGCTGTCAAGTCGGTATCGATCACATTACAAATTCTCCTTTGGATTTTGTCAAGAACTCCGAGGTTAATAGCAGGGGCAACCGACCAGATGTGGCAGCAGTATTATGTTCCATTTTTATTAAAGCTTCATCAGAGTATAAGGTATTGGCAAAAGTTTTCTGCAATTTATATTTTTTTTCTTTGATTTTCATTGGTTAAGCAAACATTTGACTAGTCAAGCAGCGTTCGTGTGCATAATTTATGTCTGCAAGTGTATCATAACTCTATACAGCCATGTTTTTCAACCCTGGGGTAAATTACCCCAGTGGGATAATGAGCCCATATTTTTGGGGTAATGGATGTTTGGTTTGGGAAGAGGTAATCAGCTACCTCACTCTCTCTTAAAGTATCTTTCTTTCAAGCTTTGTGGAAAACAAATCAAAATTTCTACACTTGTTAGACACCAGATCATAGAACTGTTTTGTTTTGAAGCTTTTGATTGAGACCAAGTCTGGTCTAGACACCTTTTGGATCTCTCCTTCTGCAGGATATACCAACACAAGCCTCTAGCGCAGTACACATTTTCATAAGATTTTCAACCACTTATCTATGTGAACAAGCTTTTTCTACTGTCCTTGGAATAAAGACCAAGAAACGTAGCAGACTCAACGTGGCAAACGACGCCCGAATAGCCCTTTCAGTCACAAAGCCAAGCATAAATAAACTGTCACAGGCAATACATGCTCAACACTCACATTAAGAATCACGGCTATGTTACGGCTACTATACCTCTGATTATTATAGACTGGTACTATTGTATTGAATAATTTCCATTAACTCTACTTTTCATGGGTGGAAATATAAAATATAATTTATAATTACTTCTTTTCTTATATTACGGGTATTTGTTCATTGAGGAAATGGATAATAGTGAAATTGTATTTTGGGGTAATCGCAGCAAAAAGGTTGGGAACCATTGCAGGAACAAGAATGGCAACAACTTCGATTTAAAAAAATGCCACCCTAATTTGAAAAGAACTGAATGCTATACATCGAAAATGCTTCGAGGAAATACTGTCGAAAATTTTATAAAGACACACCAAAAACAATATGTGTATAATTAACTATCACGATCTCCTGTTGACTTGAACAATGTCCCCAAATGAACATGTGGATAACTTCCACACATAAACATTTTCTATCACACACACACACACACACACACACACACACACACACACACAGGGTTATCGTTATTAGGCAGGTACATAAAATGATTAATCTTGGAAGTTTAGTAACAAGCGGAAGTGCATTGGAATAGCGTAAGATGCCTTCCAGATTCTAAGCAAAGTATAGATGAAAAGAAGATTTGGTTCAACAAAAAGAAAATGGTTCTGAACTGCAATGTCATATTTCCCAACTTATAATACAGCGAGTGATAAAAGCAGATACAAAAACGTAGTTTCACAGAAGGGTGCCGACAATACCATGGACTGAACATATACACAAGGGGGAAATTTTAAAGAAAATATGACCTTGAATCACTTAATAAACACTTAAAAGCAGAAAGAAACAAATTTAAGCTTTTAAGCCAAATAATGAGGAAAGACGACCTGGAAAATTAAAGACTAATAGGACATATTAAAATCAATAGAGGTAAATAGAAATAAAGAGTAACTTACCTAGTGTTTTTGTGTAAATTAATATATAAATCTAAAAACTTCGAGGAAATACTGTTGAAAATTTTATAAAAATACACCAAAACCACTAGACTGAATCACCAACAATTATTAAATCTATTGTGAAAGAATCTTATGTATAATTAACTGCAACAATCGCTGCTGACTTTTTTTTTTTTTTTATAAGCGTTTCACCCCGAGCAAGGCAGGTCACTGCCACTACTGTGCAGGGGGCTACATAGAGTGGAGAAAGGCTGATTAAATATAGGAAATAACAGAGGGTGGGTGATAGGCGGGTGAGGATACCGAGAATGAGGGTTGGGTAGATGAGAGTGTTGTGAGAATAGTTGGGAGTTAGTGTGATAGGAGGTGTCTATTGACCCTACATTTAAACACCTGGAGATTGTAACTGTCGGGAAAGCAGACTTGTGGAAGGGAGTTCCACAGGCGGGAAGCGCGAGAAAAGAAGCTGTTGGAGTAGAATTTACGGTTACATAAAAAAGTCCCCAAATGAACATGTGGATAACCTGCAAACATAATCATTGTCTATCTATCACACACACACACACACACACACACACACACACACACACACACACACACACACGTGCGCGCATATATATATATATATATATATATATATATATATATTAACGAAACTTGGTTATAAGCAACCGACAATTTAAATGAATTGTTTGAACATTATTTTTTATCGATACTCGATACTTAAATACGAATATCGATAAAATATAATGTTCAAACAATTCATTTCATATATATATATGTGTGTGTATGTGTGTGAGTGCGTGTTTGTGTGTGTGTGTGTGTGTCTGTGTCTATGCGTCTGTGTATTTGTATATATTATCATTCAGCATACATAAACTAGAATTATGATAAATTTAAACACATAAATTATACACACAAACGTTGCATGGATAGTCAATTACACGCGAAGTCTGCTTAATTAACTGAAATCAAAATACAAAAATAAAAATACCAGCATTTAAAAAATATACTTTCCAGGTGAAACATATTGGATTTATAAACGTTTCCTATTTGTTCTTTATAGTATAACGCACACTTACATACACATAAACACACAAACATAAACACACAAATTTATATATATATATATATATATATATATATATGTGGGTATAGATATATAAACATATATATATATATATATATATATGTGTGTGTGGATATAGATATACATATATATATATATATATATATATGATTTATTTGTCAACACGTCTGTTAAAATTTCTATGGAGATGAATTTTTTCTTTTTTCTTTCCTTTCCTTTCTTTTTTTTCTTAGCTTACTTCCCTGCCAACCACCCCTCCCCACTTATTTCTTTCTTTCTTTCTTTCTTTCTTTCCCTTCCAAAAGAGCCATAAAAAGCTAAATTTTAACTTACAACTTTTAACTCAGTTTAAAAGTAAGGTTTTCCAAAATATAAATATAGACATTGATTTCTGTCTACTTTCTCATTAATCCCACCCCTTTCATTTTTTCTGTGATGTATATATTTTTTGAACTTCCGCCGGTAAAATATCTCGGTTTATTTTGAAATAAATGAAGTTGCCGATGATGCGTGAAATTTCTCTTAGGGATTTCATGTAGAAATGGCCATACAACTGATTTGAACATCGAAATTTACTTTATTTTATAACTGGCTCTGTAATTTAAATATTAATTACATTGAGCCCTTGACCTTGCTCAGTTTTAATATTAATCACATTAATATTAATTAGGATCGGGTCTTTAGGATTTACCTTCCTGCTTTTCTTTTTGGATTAAAGTATATATATATATATATATATATATATATATATATATATATATATATATATATCCAAGTGAATAAGGAACGAAGAAAAAATTGACAACATTCAAAACATTCATTTAAAACAGTGCTCAATATACAATATAAAGCTGTGAATATTTATTATAAGTTATAGTTTAGAACATGTACAAATTTTTATCCACTACAAAGTGTACATTTTGTTTCGACATTGAAATGACAATGTCTCATCACAGTACCTGTTGAAACAAAAAGCACACTTTGTAGTAGGTAATAATTTGTACATGTTCTAAACTATAATTTTATATATATATATATTATAATTTTGTTATTACAATGGTTTATAAAAGCATAATATCACTACACAAAAATTTTCATGTTTCAGAACAAAGCTGTTACTCTTCAGGTGATATGTTAAAATAAATGGTGAAAATGATTTATTTTGAAAATATAAGATGAATGCATGGTTATTTAGAAAATTAGGGAGTGGTAATTCGAGAAAACGCTTTAGATGTGTCAATACTGTTCAATCAAAATTGAGAATTATGTAACCATGGAGATTTAATATTTGGGTTATGAAACGGGGCAGGATGGCTTGGATCTAGACATGTCACGTTTTAATTTTGTCTGGATAAGATACATAGTTGAACCTTAGATTTTTTTAAAATGGATAGACAATAATTTTTAACAGGAGGTTGGATTTTAGGTTTATTTAATTTAATAATAGATTTTTTAACTACTCACTATGAGTAAAGTTGATGGAAACTTGAAGTCAGAATTAGGATTAAATAATTATTGTATGCTTAGTTATATATGTAGAGACATCTTCAGAGAAGTTATTAAGACGGTAATACAATAACATCCACCATCAGCGACGATTTTATTTTGTGTTCACATAAAACTCCGCTAGGCAACGGCAATACTTACCAAAAATAACATAAAGATAATTTTATTTTTGTCAACAATATTGTTATTGTGTTACCGTCTTAATAATCTCTCTGAAGATGGCTCATGTGAGCCGAAAGCTTAGAATCAAATTAATAAAAAATTATCCAAATGTTGGAGAATTTTTGTCTTTATTTTTAACTGAAAGCAAAGCCAAAATACGACGTTTAGAACGGCCCATGATTAAACATAATAGGCATTCATTGTCTCTTATATTTAACAGTATATGTTTATAAAATTATTTGTTACCTTGATACAATATATATATATATATATATATATATATATATATATATATATACGATAAATATTTTTTTTATGTAGCTTTGGTTAAAGAGAATTCATTGTTTAACGTAATTTATTTATTTTCGCCTTAGATTAATTTGTTGATTTCCCGGGCAATATGAACATGAAATATCCAAAGATTTATATGCGCCTTCACATTTATTTGAACCTGAACCAGAGATTACAAACATAAACTATGTGTGTAATGAAGGCGAGTACTACATAAGTCGAACTAAATAACCACATGACGTGATCTTCCTAGACATAGCTGAACGAAAACAATCCATTGACGCAGATTAAATAAAGGCAGCAGCCTGAAATTCCCTGATGATTCCATATATTAACAAAATTCTGAGGGTGTTCGAAGGAAACGAAATGATGAGTTTTTTAGTCCAAATATAAATATTAATAACTCCTCTTCTAAAGAAATTCATTCTTTTTAGATTTGTTTTGACAGGGTTTTCTCGATGCGTATAGGTTGTATTTTGTGGTAGTTTTGGTGTAGGTACTGTTTCTTCATCCAATCTGGCATAATCGTGAATGTCTATTCGTATCTATCTATCTATCTATCTATCTATCTATCTATCTATCTATCTATCCTTATTTAGCTGTCTTATCTATCTATCTATCTATCTATCTATCTATCTATCTATCTATCTATTCTTATTTAGCTGTCTTATCTATCTATCTATTCTTATTTAGCTGTCTTATCTATCTATCTATCTATCTATCTATCTATCTATCTATCTATCTATCTATTTCGAATTCCAGTTGAATCCATTGTATTCACTTACGCGCAAATACTCTTGGGAAAGGTATTAATCCGTCTCTTCCTTCCAGTTATGGGTTAAATAGCAGGATAGATTGTGTTCTATAGCCTTGGTCGGCAACCAGTCTACCGCAGAAAAGCAATGGCAACCTACTGCGGGATAATCTTCTACCCAGTCAGTCATGTCTCTTTCGAAACATGATCGCCCAAGCGTGTATCACGTATGGCACTTAACTGACTGAAGCTGTTTTATCTATCTATCTATCTATCTATCTATCTATCTATCTATCTATCTATCTATCTATCTATCTATCCTTATTTAGCTGTCTTATCTATCTTTCTATCTAGCTATGCACGTTAAGCACTCCGACTAGTTGTAATCATTAGCAAGTTTGTCTCCTTCCTTAAATTGCATCAGAATAGTGCTTTATCCTCAATGAGTGCTCCATACTTAAGGTCTTGTGTCACAACTTAGATACCGTTAGGAAATCCCTATCTGTCCATGCGTGCAGTGTGCGTGTTTTTTCGATTCACATATTTTGTTCATAAAAAAACTTTGTTAGGATCGAACACACCACTCACTCGAAACTATTCTAGTGAAATAAAATTGGTAACATTACACCACATCGAAATGCTAGAGGAAAGAATTAAAGTAGTTAAAAAAACTGAGCAATATTCGTTTGCAGAATTTTATATGAAAGCGATATTCTTAATTTCAGAACTTCTTTCTGCAGCCTACAAAAGCATTGAAGAACAAATTATGCATTAGTAACACTTCTGAGATTTCTCTAACATTACAGCAAACGATGGCGTCGGGAACTTTTTCAAGTCTCTGATAGTTTAGAATTGAAGGCTAAACGGTCAGATTAAAATTTTGCTATTTTGAATAACATATACATGAAAGAAAAATCATTCATGCGGCGAACTCAAAGCGAAGCAGAGGACAAACGGTACGAAACAACAGTGAAGAAAGTAATTTTCGAAGAAGGCGACTTTGTTGCTTATGGCAATAAATTCGTCTTAACCATTATAAAATGTCTGTTTTTGGTGCAAGTCCTGCTATGAGAGGAGCGAGGGACATTTGATGGTAAACAGTCACACACGCAATCAGACATTGCACTAGAATATATTTATACATTTGCATCTAAAAATATACCGATGGTGGCAAAGGTTCTCTCTTGCATTTCGTCAATTTGGAACGCATATTAAAATAGTCATTAATACATACATGCATATACATTGATTTATATTGTTTTTCTTCTGTGTAACGTGTCCCTTCACGACGGTTATGATCGTGGCTCTCCACAATTTCCTGTCGATTGTAGCTCTTAATATATTTTGCATTTTATTTTCTCTTCTTAAATATTATTTCACTAACCATTTACTGGTCCTGGGTATGACGGTAAACTGCATCCAGCAGCAAGGCCTCTGATTGGGAAGTAAGGAGGAGTATGGAACCACCTCTTAATTGCTGTTGTTCCCAGGTCCACCGTGATCCGGAGTGGTAGCACCTGTTAGGGTCCCAGCTATGGGAAATAGTTATGTCCTCCAAACTGAAGTCAAAACAGTATAAAAATAGACAGAGACATTTATATGTATACATAAAAGTAGATGTTTATAGAAAAGCATACTTTTTTGTGTTCACGGCTATATCGAATACACCGGTTCTTGTTAGATCACCGAAGTTAAGCGACATCGAGCATGGTCAGTCCTTAGATGGGTGACTGTTTAGGGATAGTAAGTGCTATAAACGTAAGGACCAAGAATGATCCACCATTCCTCCGGGATTGGGCGCAGGGCTAACATCCCTGTCCCATAAAAAACAGTTTTGTTACGGAAACAGTAACAAAAAATTTGCTGCCCGACATACCATTGAGTGTAATTGATGATGATACATTTTTGAAGAAAAAAAGTTATTGTCATATAACATTTTAAAAGCAAAAAAGATGATTGCCACCAATACATTTTTGAATACAAAACTAGAAGACATCTTCAGTTTTCTAAAATAATTAAAAAATTTTTCATTAAAATCTAACTATAATTATATACCCACTATAAAATGACCATGTGTCACATCCAGCCTACGTGGGAAGGCTAGTAAATACAGTCGTACAGAGTCACTAGACTGACGACTCTACGACACTGTCAGCACTCTGCCTTCTGGTAGAGGGCGCTCTCTGCTTCCGAGCAGAGAGCAGTAACCCAGTCGTGGTTCCGCCGAAGCGTAGAGACACGACTGGGTAAAAATAGACAGATATTTTTTGGCCCGGCTATATGGCCGGGAATACCCACTATAAAATGACCATGTGTCACATCCAGCCTACGTGGGAAGGCTAGTAAATACAGTCGTACAGAGTCACTAGACTGACGACTCTACGACACTGTCAGCACTCTGCCTTCTGGTAGAGGGCGCTCTCTGCTTCCGAGCAGAGAGCAGTAACCCAGTCGTGGTTCCGCCGAAGCGTAGAGACACGACTGGGTAAAAATAGACAGATATTTTTTGGCCCGGCTATATGGCCGGGAATACCCACTATAAAATGACCATGTGTCACATCCAGCCTACGTGGGAAGGCTAGTAAATACAGTCGTACAGAGTCACTAGACTGACGACTCTACGACACTGTCAGCACTCTGCCTTCGGGTAGAGGGCTCTCTCTGCTTCCGAGCAGAGAGCATTAACCCAGTCGTGGTTCCGCCGAAGGGTAGAAGCACGACTGGGCAAAAATAAACAGACATTTTTTGGCCGGGCCATATAGCCCGGAAAACCCAGATATAAACTGACCATGTGTCATATGTTGCCCTTACTGGGAGGGACGACTAAATAATGAGTCGTAGAGAGTCACTTGAGAGTCTCTAATGAGTTACCGAAGAGTCAGTGCAAGTCAGTGAAGAGTTAGTCACACTTCTGGTGGCGTACCGGAAGTAATCACGTATACACGCGTCTTACGATTGATTGGACTCTTGTATCTTTCTATTGTAAGTAGTACTAATCACTTCTGTACATACTAACCATCTTTCCGCGGAATACAACTTATATTCTGATTCTGTTGTTGAGTTATTCATTTATACTTGGCGACATAACAGTGGTGTAACGATTTTGTATGGCTGTTCCGGCTGACATCGTAATATTACACTCAATTATTGGTTGGTTGATTTTATCTAGGGGCAGATCAACTCTTCCATGGATTATTTAATCCTTATATCCAAATAAACTGAACAAACAATTATACAAATTAAAAACAAAATTGTATACTTCCGATAAAATGTATTGCTGGCTATTTTATTTTAAAAATGTTGGTTATTTTAGTATAATTATGTACTGTTGGCCCCTTTTATATAAAAATGTAAATCTGGCATTATTAATATAAAAATATATTTTTTATACTTTCACAGTATTTTTGTGGAGGAAGTTCTTGGAGGGAGTTCACCATTTTCCCATAGCTGGAACCCAAGTAGATGCTACCACATGTCTTTTGTCCTGTTAATTTTTTTTATTTTTTTTTATTCATATTTCCTTTATCTGTGACTAGCAGTATACCCCGGCGTTTATCGTGTGTAATGAAAGCTTTAAAGCTAATCCATGGTCCTGGAGCCCAGACTCTTTGGACGTTGGCACGAAAGACTAACAAGCAATAGTTGTTTTCAGGCAAAGCGAAACCGTAGATTGAAAGAAAAATGAATGGAAATAAGTCAAATTTTGATTTCCTGGTATCGATATCAAATAAGTCTTTTTCGTCGTAAACTGAATTTTGAAGGCTAAATAAGTCCTCTGAGGAAATGGTATCATGGTTGAGCTTAAGAACTACAATTATACCTACTTAGAGCCAAACCCAAAGCAAAAACTAAAATAAAAGGGCTGAAAAAAATTCAGACATACAGGCAGATAAACAGACAAACACACAAACATCTTGCCTTTTATATATATATATATATATATACATATTATCGATTTTCTGCACTATTGTAAGATCTGCAACCTTGAAACTTCTGAATATCATTTCTTATGTCTTTGTCCATGAGTGTATCAAATTTGATTAAAATCGGACCACTTCTTCTATAAGCCGATTTTTTCGATTTTCGATATTTATCGGGGGTACCTCGACAGAAAACCTAGCTAAGAACACTCGCAGACGCTTATAGTACAACTGTGTAACTTTTCAAGAAAATCGGTTCAGCCGTTTCGGAGTCTATAGGTAACGGACACACACACACACACACACACACACACACACACACACACACACACACACACACACACACACACACACACACACACACACACACACAAAGTTCCATTTATAATTAAGTTTAGATACTCATTCTTACTAGTTCTGCACATTTTTTGTTGAGCCTTTCTTATTTAGACGGTTTTTATTTGTTCCTTATTTCCTTGTGAATTTTTACCTTTTCCGTCCCGAACATTGAAATTGTTTTCTGTCTCCTTTACATCTTGTCAAGAATCTAATTTTTCATTCGTTCGTTTTTTACTTCTTCGTCCATTTATATTTTTCCTTCAGGTTCGGGTCGTTCAGTAATCTGTTGAATCGGAATATGGATGCTGCTGTGACACTGCCACCTGCGCTGGCTCGCTGCTCCTGGTCCGGAACTTGTTGTAATGATGATGACCGGAACCTGAGTCATTGTTGATGCTGTCGAAATGGCACCAGTTCCGATGACGCTCTCGGGTCGCTAATTGTGACAATGGCCTCGTCACAGTAGCTGGTCTTCAAGACGTCTATTACAACGGTGAACTTTCCTGCCCACGCTTTGATCTCAGGAAAGACACGTTGAAACCCGGTAGCTGTTTCTCTACCATCTCAAACCAGACCCGACACACGTGTACACTTGTGTTGAAAAAAATAAACACGCTATAAAAAAAAAAATAAATAAAAAAAAAAAAAATCAAAATAAATAAATCAATACTTTCGAAGACGCCTGGATGAGTTACGGAAAAAAGTCTTTATATATATATATATATATATATAATAGAATGTACAAGCGTCGAATTCAATGTTCACAACGGAGTGAGTTTTCGTTAAGAATAATCAGAGCTCACAACTTTCCCCAATAACAAAAAAGTCTTTTCAGGGCTCTTTACAGAAGTTTTACGGAAATGGCCGAAGTAGGGTGTTTTTGGCGACAGCGGTAGTAAATTCGTCTGGCCTCTTTCGCTCGGCAGCTCCTACTGATTTTTCTCACAATGTTCTAGATTTTTATATTTCTCCCCATTTCTCTTGGGGGATGAATGACGGACACTGAGTATCTATGCAAATCAAAACTTTGACCAATGAAAATATTTTCCACCTACATATTTCAAGGTGGAGTTATATTATGCCCTTGGTTTAACCAATGAGGCAACAATACCTCATATGACGTAATTTTCTCTTCGTCCTTTTCTTCTTAATTACATCATGTTAGGTTTTCAAAGATTTTAAAATCATTTCCCATCAAATGTGGGAACTATTCTAACCCCATCAAAAGTTTCTTACAATTTGTTTTGACTATCGTTGTCTTCTATTTTTACCAGCCAAAAATTTGCTTCTGAATACAATGGGAAAATATATTTTCCTTTTTTCCCAATTTTCAGCTAATTTCTTTATTTTTCGGAATTTACAAGCACATAAGTATTAAATATTTCTAAGCAAAGCTCATATTGCGAATTACAATAAACTGCAAAATCAACAATACCACAAATAATAATTTCTTTCGCCCCGTCATATCAAACTAAGAAGTACATTATTTTTGTGTGGAAATAGGGTTACACTGCGCCAGCTTTCTTCTGCTTTCGTATTTTCGTTCTCAGTTTACATATTCTAGTTAGATGATAACTTCCACAGGTTTGCACTTGGACAGGTTTTGAAAAATTACATTCCTGAATCTCTTAATAGTTATGTCGTCGATTTGGTTTTTAGTTTCTTCCCCCGGGTTTCTCTATGCCCATAATCATCCTGGTTGCTTTTGGAGTCAGGTGTTCTCTATTACATATTCATTGCCGTGCACCAGTGAATCCATTTATATTCAAGTTTGTTGGGGGTTTCTAGTTCTAATTTGTCAGCTATTTTCTCTTCTCTCTTCTTGCTTACTATGGCATTTAGGTCTCTTATGATCGTTCTAATTCATTGTAACTTACATTGAACATGGCAGTTAACAAAGGAAATATAAAAGCTAATGGCGTAAAGGAGGTTAAGTCTAAGAAAATTAAGGAGAAACATGTGCAACAGGGGTCACCTAGCCGTCATCCAGTGACTGTCTGCATCGAACAAAATTATTCTCGGGACTTGGAACGTTAGAAAGTTAAACAACTTGCCATTTTGGAAATCTAAAGCAAGAGATGTCAACATTTTATGAATATGGAAAACTAGGTGGCCAAACAACGGATATTTTGTCGGTGATAACCACAGTATCATATATTTTTTTTTTTTTTTTTTTTAAATCATTTCACCCCGAGCAAGGCAGAAACGCCACTGATGTGCAGGGGGTTACATAAATGTAGAAAGATTAATTAGAAAAGAGTGAGGAGTACAAGCTAGTTAGAAAGGAACAATAGAAAGCTGAGAAAGCAGGTGCAATGACAGGTACATGGGCGGAGAGAAAGGGAAGGTTATACAGGGGAGGGGAGAGAGCTAGAGGCCAGTGGTTAGTAGGTGAGTATTAACTTTGCTTTTAAATTTCTGGAGGTCGTAGTCGTCAGGAAAGCAAGAATACGGGAGTGAGTTCCACAGGCGGGAAGTGCGAGAGAGGAAGCTGCAGGAGTAGAATTGTCGTCTGCGTTTGGCTAACCTGACTGTGAATGGGTGGGACCCAGTTGCCAGTCTGGTTGAACGGGTAAACACCTGTTGAGGAGGCATCAGTGACTTAAGCTCATCCGAGCAGAAGCCATGAAAGTATTTATAGAAGAGACAGAGGGAGGCCACATTTCGACGATGGGAAAGTGGCTGCAGACGAGTCGCCAGATCAGTACCTATCACATTACAGACTCTCCTTTGGAGCTTGTCAAGAACACTGAGGAGAACGGCAGGGGCACCTGACCATAAATGGCAGCAGTACTCCATGCACGGACGGATGGTTGATGCAGAGTGAAAGAAAAATGAAAAAGAAGTTCGATTGATACTAGATGAAGACATGAAGAAATGGGTTCTGGAATATTGTCAGTGAAGTGAAAACCGTACTGTTTCTCCGAGAAGAGTCTGATGTCTGTGAGATGGTGAACCACGTTGGCGTTGATAATAACTTCAAACACTTTGCCAAAAAAATCGGTAGAAAGCTGATAAGGCGGTAATTAGCGGGGTCCAAGGATTCTTCAGTATTCTTAAATATAGTAACCACAGAGAAAAACTTTCAACAGGCAGGAAAGCAGGAAGCAGATAGACTTTTTCCTGATCTTCATTAAAGATCTCCCCGATGTAATAAGATCCCAAGTGGACATATACGCTGACGACACCACCGTTTACTCTCGACTCGATCAAAGATTTACCGAGGTTGACAAAGCGAACCTCGCTGCCGAGCTTGAGAACGACCTCTAATCTATGGTTGATTGGGGGTAAGAAATGGCTCGTTATTTTCGTAAATTTTAATGCTTCTAAAACGAAGCTGATATCTATTAACCATCATCAGTAATCGCTCCTTACCCTCCATTAGTATGGATCAGTGAACTTAGCTCACTGGTGCCCCTTATGTACGAATTGACACGAGCAACTAGACTAGCTACTAGGTCCTACCCTTTTACAGCGAAACCGATCAAATGTAACCGAAATTTCTACTCTAACAGTTTCTTTTCTCGCACTTCCCACCTGTGGAATTCCCTTCCATATACTTGCTTCCCCGACAGCTACAATCTACAGGAATTTAAATGTAAGATCAATAGACATCTCCTATCTCACTTACTTGCTTCCTTTCTCTCAAGCTCTTTTCTCCATCCACTTCAACCCCCATTACACCGGTATTCTTATCCGTCTATTACTCCCCTTCTGATATTCCCTATAACCTACCCCTTTTTCTCATCACTTTCCCCTATGTAACCTCCTGCGCAACAGTGGCAGTAAAACTGCCTTGCTTGGGGTGAAATAATTAAGTACATATATATATATATATATATATATATATATATATATATATGAAAGTATGTAGCTAAATACTACTGTACATTTTAAAAACGCAACAACCGGTTTCAATTCCGCTGTTCAGGACGCATAGGGAGATGAAGAATTAGAATATAATAAATCATTGAATGACTGAGGGGGTCTAAAAGTAAAGCATTTGTTTTTAAAAATCTCTGAAAAAGATGTTAGATCAATGACACTTTTTCCCACTTGTTCTCTACTTATATTATATATATATATACGATGAAGCAAAGGTGTGAAGACACTGGAAAGAATGAGAAATAATTAAATATTAAAACAAAACAAACAGCAAAATTAACAGATATATACATTCAAAGAGTCATATTTGCCTGATAGTTTTTGGACAGAATGTAAACAATTGTGATTGAAGATGACAAACTAATTCTAGATGCAGTTTCTTGTCATTCAGATGTAGTTTCTTGTCATTCAGATGCAGTTTCTTGGCATTCAGATGCAGTTTCTTGTCATTCAGATGCAGTTTCTTGTCATTCAGAAGCAGTTTCCTGTCATTCAGATGCAGTTTCTTGTCATTCAGATGCAGTTTCTTGTCATTCAGATGCAGTTTCCCGGCATTCAGTTGCAGTTACTTGTCATTCGGATACAGTTTCCTGTCATTCAGATGCAGTTTCTTGTTATTCAGATGCAGTTTCCTGTCATTCGGATGCAGTTTCCTGTCATTAAGATGAGGTTTCTTGTCATTCAGATGTAGTTTCCTGTCATTCAGATGCAGTTTCTTGTCATTCACTTGCAGTTCATTGTTATTCAGATGCAGTTTCTTGTCAATAACTTGCAGTTTATTGTCATTCAGATGCAGTTTCTTGTCATTCAGATGTAGTTTCCTGTCGTTCAGTTGCAGTCTCTTGTCATTCATTTACAGTTTCTTGTCATTCAGATGCATTTTCCTGTCATTCAGATGCAGTTTTCTGTCATTCAGATGCAGTTTCTTGTCATTCAGATGCAGTTACCTCTCATTCAGAGGCAGTTTCCTGTCATTCAGATGCACATTCGTTCATTCAGATGCAGTTTCCTGTCATTTAGATGCAGTTTCTTGTCATTCAGATGTAGATTCTTGTCATTTAGATGCAGTTTCCTGTCATTCAGATGCATATTTTGTAATTCAGATGTAGTTTCTAGTCATTAAGTTGTAGTTTCCTGTGATTCAGATGCAGTTTCCTGTCATTCAGATGCAGTTTCTTGTCATTCACTTGCACTTTGCTGTCATTCAGATGCAATTTCCTGTCATTCAGATGCAGCGTCCTCTATTTCAGATGCAGTTTCATGTCATTCAGATGCAGTTTCCTGTCATTCAGAAGCAGTTTCTTGTTATTCAGATGTAGTTCCCTGTCATTCAGTGGCAGTTTCTTGTCATTCAGATGCAGTTTTTGTCATTCAGATGCAGTTATTGTCATTTAGTGAAGTTTCCTGTCATTCAGTTGCAGTTTATTGTAACTCAGATGCAGTTTCTTGTCATTCAGATACAGTTTCCTGTCATTCACTTGCAGATACTTGTCATTCACATGCAGTTTCCTGTGATTCAGATGTAGCTTCCTGTCATTCAGAGGCAGTTCCTTGTCATTCAGATGCAGTTTCCTGTCATTCAGATGCAGTTTCTTGTCAGTTAGATGCAGTTTCCTGTCATTCAGATGCAGTTTATTGTAATTCAGATGCATTTTCTGTCATTCAGATGCAGTTTCAAGTCATTCCAGGACAGATTCTTGTCATTCAGATGCAGTTTCCTGTCATTCAGATGTAGTTTCTTGTCATTCAAGGACAGTTTCTTACCATTCAGATGCAGTTTCCTGTCATTCAGATGCAGTTCCAGTCATTCAGATGAAGTTTCTTGTCAATCAGATGCATTTTCCTGTTATTCAGATGCAATTTCTTGTATTTCAAGGGCAGTTTCTTGTCTTTCGGATGCAGTTACTTGTCATTCAGATGCAGTTTCTTGTCATTCAGATGCGGTTTCTTGTCATTCAAGGGCAGTTTTTTGTAATTCGGATGCAGTTGCTTGTCATTCAGATGCAGTTTACTGTCATTCACTTGCAGATTCTTGTCATTCAGATGTAGTCTCGAGTGGTTCAGATGCAGTTTCTTGTCATTCATATGCAGTTTCTTGTCATTCAGTTGCAGGTTTCTGTCATTCATTTGCAGTTTTATGTCATTCAGATGCAGTTACTTGTCATTCACTTGCAGTTTCTTGTCATTCGGATGCAGTTTCCTGTCATTCAGATGCGGATTCTTGTCATTCAAGGGCAGTTTCTTGTCATTCAGATGCAGTTACTTGTCATTCAGATGCAGTTTCTTGTCATTCAGAGGCATTTTCTGTCATTCAGATGAAGTTTCCTGTCATTCAGATGTAGTTTCTTGTCATTTAGAGGCGGTTTCTTGTCATTCAAGGGCAGTTTCTTGTCATTCGGATGCAGTTTCCTGTCATTCAGATGCAGTTTCCTGTCATTCAGGTGCAGTTTCCTGTCCTTCAGTTGCAGTTTCTTGTCATTCAGATGTAGTTTCCTGTCGTTCAGATGTAGTTTCTTGTCATGTAGTTGTAGTTTCTTGTCATTCATATGCAGTATCCTGTCATTCACATGAAGTTTCTTGAAATTCAAATAATGAGCCTGGTTTATGAGACTCAGAGACAGAAAGACCACGTTCCACAGGAGCCAAATGATGAGCCCAGATATGAGACTCAGATAGAGAAAGACCACGTTCCACAGGAGCCAAATAGTGCGCCTGTTTATGAGACTCAGAGACAGAAAGACCACGT
The DNA here is from genome assembly GCA_037127315.1 of Ascarosepion bandense. Classification (NCBI taxonomy): domain Eukaryota; kingdom Metazoa; phylum Mollusca; class Cephalopoda; order Sepiida; family Sepiidae; genus Ascarosepion; species Ascarosepion bandense. The sequence continues at coordinate 3,548,131 of JBBBDQ010001704.1, forward strand.
TCCACAGGAGACAAATGATGAGCCTGGTTATGAGACTCACAGACAGAAAGACCACGTTCCACAGGAGCCAAATGATGAGTCCAGTTATGAGACTCGGAGACAGAAAGACCACGTTCCACAGGAACCAAATTATGATCATTTGGCTCCTGTGGAACGTGGTCTTTCTGTCTTTGTGACTCATAAACCAGGCTCATTATTTGGCTCCTGTGGAAATTGGTTTATCTGTCTCTGATTCTTATAACTGGGCTCAGAATTTGGCTCCAGTGGAACGTGGTCTTTCTGACTCTGAATCTCATAAACCAGGTTCATTATTTGGCTCCTGTGGAAAGTGGTCTTTCTGTCTCTGTGTCTCATAAGTGGGCTCATCATTTGGCTCCTGTGGAACGTGGTCTTTCTGATTCTGAGTCTAATAACCGGGCTCAAAATTTGGCTCCTGTGGAACGTGGTCTTTCTGTCTCCGAGTCTCTTAACTGGGCTATCATTTGGCTCCTGTGGAACGTGGTTTTTCTCTCACTGAGTCTCATAAACAGGCTCATCATTTGGTTCCTGTGGCACGTGGTCTTTCTGTCTCTGAACTCATAACTGGGCTCATTATTTGGCTCCTCTGGAACGCGGTCTTTCTGTTTCTGAGTTTCATAAACAAGCTCAGCATTTTGCTCCAGTGGAACGTGGTCTTTCTGTCTCTGAGTCTCATAAACCAGGCTCATTATTTGGCTCCTGTGGCGCGTGGTCTTTCTGTCTCTGAGTCTCATACACAGGCTCATCATTTGGTTCCTGTGGCGCGTGGTCTTTCTGTCTCTGAGTCTCATAACTGGGCTCATAATTTGGCTCCTCTGGAACGCGGCATTACTGTCTCTGAGTCTCATAAACAAGCTCTGCATTTTGCTCAAGTGGAACGTGGTCTTTCTGTCTCCGAGTCTCATAACAGGGCGCACTATTTGGCTCTGTGGAACGTGTTTTGTCTGTATCTGAGTCTCTTGACTGGGCTATCATTTGGCTCCTGTGCAACGTGGTCATTCTGTCTCTGAGTCTCATAAACAGGCTAATCATTTGGTTCCAGTGGCACGTAGTCTTTCTGTCTCTGAGTCTCTTAACTGGGCTCATCATTTGGTTCCTGTGGAACGCGGTCTTTCAGTCTCTGAGTCTCATAAACAAGCTCAGCATTTGGCTCCAGTGGAACGTGGTCTTTCTGTCTCTGAGTCTCATAAACACGCTCATCATTTGGTTCTTGTGGAAAGTGGTTTGTCTGTCTCTGAGTCTCTTACCTGGGCTATCATTTGGCTCCTGTGGAACGTGGTCTTTCTGTCTCTGAGTCTCATAACCGGGCTCAAAATTTGGCTCCTGTGGAACGTGGTCTTTCTGTCTCCGAGTCTCATAACTGGGCTCAACATTTGTCTCCTGTGGAACATGGTCTTTCTGTCTCTGAGTCTCATAACTGTGCTCATCATTGGGTTCTATCGGAAAGTGGTCTTTCTGTCTCTGAGTCTCATAACTGGGCTGCCATTTGCCTCCTGTGGAACGTGGTTTGTCGGTCTCTGAATCTCTTAACTGGGCTATCATTTGGCTCCTTAGGAACGTGGTCTTCCTGTCTCTGAGTCTCATAAAGCGGGCTCACTATTTGGCTCCTGTAGAACGTGGACTTTCTGTCTCTGAGTCTAATAACCGGGCTCATCATTTGGCTCCTGTGGAACATTGTCTTTCTGCCTCTGAGTCTCACAAACAGGCTCATCATTTGGTTCCTGTGGCACATGGAATTTCTATCTCTGACACTCTTAACTGGGCTCATCATTTGGCTCCTGTAGAACGTGGTCTTTCAGTTTCTGAGTCTCATAAACAAGCTCAGCATTTGGCTCCAGTGGAACGGGTCTTTCTGTCTCTGAGTCTCATAAACACGCTCATCATTTGGTTCCTGTGGAACGTGGTTTGTCTGTCTCTGAGTCTCATACCTGGGCTATCATTTGGCTCCTGTGGAACGTGGTCTTTCTGTCTCTGAGTCTCATAACCGGGCTCAAAATTTGGCTCCTGTGGAACGTGGTCTTTCTGTCTCCGAGTCTCATAACTGGGTTCATCATTTGTCTCCTGTGGAACGTTGTCTTTCTGTCTCTGAGCGTCATAACTGTTCTCATCATTTGGCTCCAGCGGAAAGTGGTCTTTCTGTCTCTGAGTCTCATAACTGGGCTACCATTTGCCTCCTGTGGAACGTGGTTTGTCGGTCTCTGAATCTCTTAACTGGGCTATCATTTGGCTACTTCGGAACGTGGTCTTCTTGACTCTGAGTCTCATAAACCGGGCTCACTATTTGGCTCCTGTGGTACGTGGTCTTTCTGTCTCTGAGTCTCATAACTGGCCTCATCATTAGGCTCCTGTGGAACGCGGTCTTTCTGTCTCTGAGTCTCGTAAACAAGCTCAGCATTTGGCTCCAGTGGAACGTGCTCTTTCTGTCTCTGAGTCTCATATATCTGGGCTCATCATTTGGCTCTTGTGGAACATGGTCTTTCTGTCTCTGAGTCTCATAAACTGTCTCATCATTTGGTTCCTGTTTAACGTGGTTTTTCTGATTATGATTCTAATAACTGGGCTTATCATTTGGCTCCTGTGGAACGTGTTCTGTCTGTCTGTGTGTCTCATAACTAGGCTCATCATTTGGCTCCTGTGGAAAGTGGTCTTTCTGGCTCTGAGTCTCATAACCGGGCTCATCATTTGGCTCAAGCGGAACGTGGTCTTTCTGTCTCTGAGTCTCATAAAAGGGCTATCATTTAACCCTGTGGAACGTGGATTGTCTGTCTCTGAGTCTCATAACCGGGCTCACCATTTGGCTCCTGTGGAACGTGGTCTTTCTCTCTCCGAGGCTCATAACCGGGCTCACAATTTGGCTCCTGTGGAAGGTGGTTTTTCTGTCTCTGAGTCTCATAAACCAGGCTCATTATTTGAATTTCTAACTCTGAGTCTGATAACTGGGCTATCATTTGGCTCCTGTGGAACGTGGTCTTTCTGTCTCCGAGTCTCATAACTGGGCTCATCATTTGGCTCCTGTGGAACGTGGTCTTTCTGTCTCTGAGTCCCATAACGAGGGTGACCATATTTTTTCTGTGGAACGTGGTCTTTGTGTCTCTGAGTCTCACAAACAGGCTCATCATTTGGTTCCTGTGGCACATGGCATTTCTGCCTCTGAGTCTCATAACTGGGCTCATCATTCGGCTCCTGTGGAACGCGGTCTTTCTGTCTCTGATCTCATAAACAAGCTCAGCATTTGGCTCCAATGGAACGTGGTCTTTCTGTCTCTGAGTCTCATATGTGGGTTCATCATTTGGCTCCTGTGGAACGTGGTCTTACTGTCTTTGTGTCTCATAAACCACGCTCATTATTTGGCTCCTGTGGAACGTGGTCTTTCTGTCTCTGATTCTCATAACTGGGCTCATTATTTGGCTCCTGTGGAACGTGTTCTGTCTGTGTGTCTCATAACTAGGCTCATCATTTGGCTCCTGTGGAAAGTGGACTTTCTGGCTCTGAGTTTCATAACCGGGCTCATCATTTGGCTCAAGCGGAACGTGGTCTTTCTGTCTCTGAGTCTCATAAATGGGCTACCATTTAACCCTGTGGAACGTGGATTGTCTGTCTCTGAGTCCCATAACCGGGCTCATCATTTGGCTCCTGTGGAACGTGGTCTTTCTCTCTCCGAGGCTCATAACCGGGCTCACAATTTGGCTCCTGTGGAAGGTGGTTTTTCTGTCTCTGAGTCTCATACCTGGGCTCACAATTTGGCTCCTGTGGAACGTGGTCTTTCTGTCTCCGACTCTCATAACTTGGCTCATCATTTGGCTCCTGTGGAACGTGGTCTTTCTGTCCCTGAGTCCCATAACGAGGGTGACTATATTTTTTCTGTGGAACGTGGTCTTTCTGTCTCTGAGTCTCGTAACCGGGCTCATAATTTGGCTCCTTTGGAACGTGGTCTTTCTGACTATGAGTCTAATAACCCGGCTCACAATTTGGCTCCTGTGGAACGTGGTCTTTCTGTCTCTGAGTCTCACAAACAGGCTCATCATTTGGTTACTGTGGCACATGGAATTTCTGCCTCTGAGTCTCATTAATGGGCTCATCATTTGGCTCCTGTGGAACGCGGTCTTTCTGTCTCTGATCTCATAAACAAGCTCAGCATTTGGCTCCAATGGAACGTGGTCTTTCTGTCTCTGAGTCTCATAACCGGGCTCAAAATTTGGCTCCAGCGGAAGGTGGTCGTTCTGTTATTGAGTCTCATAACTGGGCTCAGCATTTGGATCCAGTGGAACGTGGTCTTTCTGTTTCGGAGTCTCATAAACCAGGTTCATTATTTGGCTCCTGTGGAACGCCGTCTTTCAGTCTCTGAGTCTCATAAACAAGCTCAGCATTTGGCTCCAGTTGAACGTGGTCTTTCTGTCACTGAGTCACATATATCTGGGCTCATCATTTGGCTCCTGTGGAACGTGGTCTTTCTGTCTCTGAGTCTCATAAACCAGGCTCATTATTTGGTTCCTGTGCAAAGTGGTCTTTCTGTCTCTGTGTCTCATAAACAGGTTCATCATTTGGTTCCTATTTAACGTGGTTTTTCTGTCTATGATTCTTATAACAGGGCTCAGCATTTGGATCCAGTGGAACGTCCTCTTTCTGTCTCGGAGTCTCATAAACCAGGTTCATTATTTGGCTCCTGTGGAACGCCGTCTTTTAGTCTCTGAGTCTCATAAACAAGCTCAGCATTTGGCTCCAGTGGAACGTGGTCTTTCTGTCACTGAGTCTCATAAACCAGGCTCATTATTTGCTTCCTGTGCAAAGTGGTCTTTCTCTATCTGAGTCTCATAAACAGGTTCATCATTTGGTTCCTATTGAACGTGGTTTTTCTGTCTAAGATTCTCATAACTGGGCTTATCATTTGGCTCCTGTTGAACGTGGTCTTTCTGTCTCTGAGTCTCATAACTGGGATCAACATTTGGCTTCTTTGGAACGTGGTCTTTCTGTCTCTGCGTCTCATAACTGTGCTCATCATTTGGTTCTATCGGAAAGTGGTCTTTCTGTCTCTGAGTCTTATAACTGGGCTGCCATTTGCCTCCTGTGGAACGTGGTTTGTCGGTCTCTGAATCTCTTAACTGGGCTATCATTTGGCTCCTTTGGAACGTGGTCTTCCTGTCTCTGAGTCTTATAAACCGGGTTCACTACTTGGCTCCTGTAGAACGTGGACTTTCTGTCTCTGAGTCTAATAACCGGGCTCATCATTTGGCTCCTGTGGAACATGGTCTTTCTGTCTCTGAGTCTCACAAACAGGCTCATCATTTGGTTCCTGTGGCACATGGAATTTCTGTCTCTGAGTCTCTTAACTGGGCTCATCATTTGGCTCCTGTGGAACGCAGTCTTTCAGTCTCTGAGTCTCATAAACACGCTCATCATTTGGTTCCTGTGGAACGTGGTTTGTCTGTCTCTGAGTCTCTTACCTGGGCTATCATTTGGCTCCTGTGGAACGTGGTCTTTCCGTCTCTGAGTCTCATAACCGGGCTCAAAATTTGGCTCCTGTGGAACGTGGTCTTTCTGTCTCCGAGTCTCATAACTGGGATCAACATTTGGCTTCTTTGGAACGTGGTCTTTCTGTCTCTGCGTCTCATAAACTGTGCTCATCATTTGGCTCCTGTGGAACGTGGTCTTTCTGTCTTGTGTCTCATAAACCACGCTCATTATTTGGCTCCTGTGGAACGTGGTCTTTCTGTCTCTGATTCTCATAACCGGGCTCAACATTTGGCTCCAGCGGAAGGTGGTCTTTCTTTCATTGAGTCTCATAACTGGGCTCAGCATTTGGATCCAGTGGAACGTCCTCTTTCTGTCTCGGAGTCTCATAAACCAGGTTCATTATTTGGCTCCTGTGGAACGCCGTCTTTTAGTCTCTGAGTCTCATAAACAAGCTCAGCATTTGGCTCCAGTGGAACGTGGTCTTTCTGTCACTGAGTCTCATAAACCAGGCTCATTATTTGCTTCCTGTGCAAAGTGGTCTTTCTCTATCTGAGTCTCATAAACAGGTTCATCATTTGGTTCCTATTTAACGTGGTTTTTCTCTCTAAGATTCTCATAACTGGGCTTATCATTTGGCTCCTGTTGAACGTGGTCTTTCTGTCTCTGAGTCTCATAACTGGGATCAACATTTGGCTTCTTTGGAACGTGGTCTTTCTGTCTCTGCGTCTCATAACTGTGCTCATCATTTGGTTCTATCGGAAAGTGGTCTTTCTGTCTCTGAGTCTTATAACTGGGCTGCCATTTGCCTCCTGTGGAACGTGGTTTGTCGGTCTCTGAATCTCTTAACTGGGCTATCATTTGGCTCCTTTGGAACGTGGTCTTCCTGTCTCTGAGTCTTATAAACCGGGTTCACTACTTGGCTCCTGTAGAACGTGGACTTTCTGTCTCTGAGTCTAATAACCGGGCTCATCATTTGGCTCCTGTGGAACATGGACTTTCTGTCTCTGAGTCTCACAAACAGGCTCATCATTTGGTTCCTGTGGCACATGGAATTTCTGTCTCTGAGTCTCTTAACTGGGCTCATCATTTGGCTCCTGTGGAACGCGGTCTTTCAGTCTCTGAGTCTCATAAACACGCTCATCATTTGGTTCCTGTGGAACGTGGTTTGTCTGTCTCTGAGTCTCTTACCTGGGCTATCATTTGGCTCCTGTGGAACGTGGTCTTTCCGTCTCTGAGTCTCATAACCGGGCTCAAAATTTGGCTCCTGTGGAACGTGGTCTTTCTGTCTCCGAGTCTCATAACTGGGATCAACATTTGGCTTCTTTGGAACGTGGTCTTTCTGTCTCTGCGTCTCATAAACTGTGCTCATCATTTGGCTCCTGTGGAACGTGGTCTTTCCGTCTTGTGTCTCATAAACCACGCTCATTATTTGGCTCCTGTGGAACGTGGTCTTTCTGTCTCTGATTCTCATAACCGGGCTCAACATTTGGCTCCAGCGGAAGGTGGTCTTTCTTTCATTGAGACTCATAACTGGGCTCAGCATTTGGATCCAGTGGAACGTCCTCTTTCTGTCTCGGAGTCTCATAAACCAGGTTCATTATTTGGCTCCTGTGGAACGCCGTCTTTTAGTCTCTGAGTCTCATAAACAAGCTCAGCATTTGGCTCCAGTGGAACGTGGTCTTTCTGTCACTGAGTCTCATATATCTGGGCTCATCATTTGGCTCCTGTGGAACGTGGTCTTTCTGTCTCTGAGTCTCATAAACCAGGCTCATTATTTGCTTCCTGTGCAAAGTGGTCTTTCTCTATCTGAGTCTCATAAACAGGTTCATCATTTGGTTCCTATTTCACGTGGTTTTTCTGTCTATGATTCTCGTAACTGGGCTTATCATTTGGCTCCTGTTGAACGTGGTCTTTCTGTCTCTGAGTCTCATAACTGGGATCAACATTTGGCTTCTTTGGAACGTGGTCTTTCTGTCTCTGCGTCTCATAACTGTGCTCATCATTTGGTTCTATCGGAAAGTGGTCTTTCTGTCTCTGAGTCTTATAACTGGGCTGCCATTTGCCTCCTGTGGAACGTGGTTTGTCGGTCTCTGAATCTCTTAACTGGGCTATCATTTGGCTCCTTTGGAACGTGGTCTTCCTGTCTCTGAGTCTTATAAACCGGGTCACTACTTGGCTCCTGTAGAACGTGGACTTTCTGTCTCTGAGTCTAATAACCGGGCTCATCATTTGGCTCCTGTGGAACATGGACTTTCTGTCTCTGAGTCTCACAAACAGGCTCATCATTTGGTTCCTGTGGCACATGGAATTTCTGTCTCTGAGTCTCTTAACTGGGCTCATCATTTGGCTCCTGTGGAACGCGGTCTTTCAGTCTCTGAGTCTCATAAACACGCTCATCATTTGGTTCCTGTGGAACGTGGTTTGTCTGTCTCTGAGTCTCTTACCTGGGCTATCATTTGGCTCCTGTGGAACGTGGTCTTTCCGTCTCTGAGTCTCATAACCGGGCTCAAAATTTGGCTCCTGTGGAACGTGGTCTTTCTGTCTCCGAGTCTCATAACTGGGATCAACATTTGGCTTCTTTGGAACGTGGTCTTTCTGTCTCTGCGTCTCATAAACTGTGCTCATCATTTGGCTCCTGTGGAACGTGGTCTTTCTGTCTTGTGTCTCATAAACCACGCTCATTATTTGGCTCCTGTGGAACGTGGTCTTTCTGTCTCTGATTCTCATAACCGGGCTCAACATTTGGCTCCAGCGGAAGGTGGTCTTTCTTTCATTGAGTCTCATAACTGGGCTCAGCATTTGGATCCAGTGGAACGTCCTCTTTCTGTCTCGGAGTCTCATAAACCAGGTTCATTATTTGGCTCCTGTGGAACGCCGTCTTTTAGTCTCTGAGTCTCATAAACAAGCTCAGCATTTGGCTCCAGTGGAACGTGGTCTTTCTGTCACTGAGTCTCATATATCTGGGCTCATCATTTGGCTCCTGTGGAACGTGGTCTTTCTGTCTCTGAGTCTCATAAACCAGGCTCATTATTTGCTTCCTGTGCAAAGTGGTCTTTCTCTATCTGAGTCTCATAAACAGGTTCATCATTTGGTTCCTATTTCACGTGGTTTTT
>JBBBDQ010001705.1:0-57500 GCA_037127315.1 Ascarosepion bandense
TATACCTAAAAAGTATCACTTTTTAGCTGATTTCGCATAGTTTTTCAACGTAATTTTCAAAGTTTTTAAACTTCTGTAAAGTATCGAAACCTCCAAAATTTTTTAAAAATCTAAGCGTTTCCTATTCTTACCTAATGTTATCAACATGATATAACAATTTTTATTAATTTATCTGAAAGATAAATTAATTTTCTGAAAGTTTGAAATTTTCAAAATTTACGTAATAAATCTATTGCATTTTCGAGATTTTCAAACTCCCAGAAAATATTGAAGACCCGAAAATTTTTTTAATATCTAAGTGTTTTCTATTCATACCAAGTGGTTTCAACATGTTTCACCTATTTTCATTAATTTATCCTAAGGATGAATTAATTTTCTGAGACTCTGAAAATTTCAAAATATACCTCAAAAAGTATCACTTTTTAGCTGATTTCGCATAGTTTTTCAACGTAATTTTCAAAGTTTTTAAACTTCTGTAAAGTATCGAAACCTCCAAAATTTTTTAAAAATCTAAGCGTTTCCTATTGTTACCTAATGTTATCAACATGATATAACAATTTTTATTAATTTATCTGAAAGATAAATTAATTTTCTGAAACTTTGAAATTTTCAAAATTTACGTAATAAATCTATTGCATTTTCGAGATTTTCAAACTCCCAGAAAATATTGAAGACCCTAAAACTTTTTTTAATATCTAAGTGTTTTCTATTCATACCAAGTGGTTTCAACATGTTTCACCTATTTTCATTAATTTATCCTAAGATGAATTAATTTTCTGAGACTCTGAATATTTCAAAATATACCTAAAAAAGTATCACTTTTTAGCTGATTTCGCATAGTTTTTCAACGTAATTTTCAAAGTTTTTAAACTTCTGTAAAGTATCGAAACCTCCAAAATTTTTTAAAAATCTAAGCGTTTCCTATTGTTACCTAATGTTATCAACATGATATAACAATTTTTATTAATTTATCTGAAAGATAAATTAATTTTCTGAAACTTTGAAATTTTCAAAATTTACGTAATAAATCTATTGCATTTTCGAGATTTTCAAACTCCCAGAAAATATTGAAGACCCTAAATTTTTTTTAATATCTAAGTGTTTTCTATTCATAACAAGTGGTTTCAACATGTTTCACCTATTTTCATTAATTTATCCTAAGGATGAATTAATTTTCTGAGACTCTGAAAAGTTCAAAATATATCTCAAAAAGTATCACTTTTTAGCTGATTTCGCATAGTTTTTCAACGTAATTTTCAAAGTTTTTAAACTTCTGTAAAGTATCGAAACCTCCAAAATTTTTTAAAAATCTCAGCGTTTCCTATTGTTACCTAATGTTATCAACATGATATAACAATTTTTATTAATTTATCTGAAAGATAAATTAATTTTCTGAAACTTTGAAATTTTCAAAATTTACGTAATAAATCTATTGCATTTTCGAGATATTCAAACTCCCAGAAAATATTGAAGACCCTAAAATTTTTTTAATATCTAAGTGTTTTCTATTCATACCAAGTGCTTTCAACATGTTTCACCTATTTTCATTAATTTATCCTAAGGATGAATTAATTTTCTGAGACTCTGAAAATTTCAAAATATACCTCAAAAAGTATCACTTTTTAGCTGATTTCGCATAGTTTTTCAACGTAATTTTCAAAGTTTTTAAACTTCTGTAAAGTATCGAAACCTCCAAAATTTTTTAAAAATCTAAGCGTTTCCTATTCTTACCTAATGTTATCAACATGATATAACAATTTTTATTAATTTATCTGAAAGATAAATTAATTTTCTGAAACTTTGAAATTTTCAAAATTTACGTAATAAATCTATTGCATTTTCGAGATTTTCAAACTCCCAGAAAATATTGAAGACCCTAAAACTTTTTTTAATATCTAAGTGTTTTCTATTCATACCAAGTGGTTTCAACATGTTTCACCTATTTTCATTAATTTATCCTAAGGATGAATTAATTTTCTGAGACTCTGAAAATTTCAAAATATACCTAAAAAGTATCACTTTTTAGCTGATTTCGCATAGTTTTTCAACGTAATTTTCAAAGTTTTTAAACTTCTGTAAAGTATCGAAACCTCCAAAATTTTTTAAAAATCTAAGCGTTTCCTATTCTTACCTAATGTTATCAACATGATATAACAATTTTTATTAATTTATCTGAAAGATAAATTAATTTTCTGAAAGTTTGAAATTTTCAAAATTTACGTAATAAATCTATTGCATTTTCGAGATTTTCAAACTCCCAGAAAATATTGAAGACCCGAAAATGTTTTTAATATCTAAGTGTTTTCTATTCATACCAAGTGGTTTCAACATGTTTCACCTATTTTCATTAATTCATCCTAAGGATGAATTAATTTTCTGAGACTCTGAAAATTTCAAAATATACCTCAAAAAGTATCACTTTTTAGCTGATTTCGCATAGTTTTTCAACGTAATTTTCAAAGTTTTTAAACTTCTGTAAAGTATCGAAACCTCCAAAATTTTTTAAAAATCTAAGCGTTTCCTATTGTTACCTAATGTAATCAACATGATATAACAATTTTTATTAATTTATCTGAAAGATAAATTAATTTTCTGAAACTTTGAAATTTTCAAAATTTACGTAATAAATCTATTGCATTTTCGAGATTTTCAAACTCCCAGAAAATATTGAAGACCCTAAAACTTTTTTAATATCTAAGTGTTTTCTATTCATACCAAGTGGTTTCAACATGTTTCACCTATTTTCATTAATTTATCCTAAGGATGAATTAATTTTCTGAGACTCTGAATATTTCAAAATATACCTAAAAAGTATCACTTTTTAGCTGATTTCGCATAGTTTTTCAACGTAATTTTCAAAGTTTTTAAACTTCTGTAAAGTATCGAAACCTCCAAAATTTTTTAAAAATCTAAGCGTTTCCTATTGTTACCTAATGTTATCAACATGATATAACAATTTTTATTAATTTATCTGAAAGATAAATTAATTTTCTGAAACTTTGAAATTTTCAAAATTTACGTAATAAATCTATTGCATTTTCGAGATTTTCAAACTCCCAGAAAATATTGAAGACCCTAAAATTTTTTTAATATCTAAGTGTTTTCTATTCATACCAAGTGGTTTCAACATGTTTCAACTATTTTCATTAATTTATCCTAAGGATGGATTAATTTTCTGAGACTCTGAAAAGTTCAAAATATATCTCAAAAAGTATCACTTTTTAGCTGATTTCGCATAGTTTTTCAACGTAATTTTCAAAGTTTTTAAACTTCTGTAAAGTATCGAAACCTCCAAAATTTTTTAAAAATCTCAGCGTTTCCTATTGTTACCTAATGTTATCAACATGATATAACAATTTTTATTAATTTATCTGAAAGATAAATTAATTTTCTGAAACTTTGAAATTTTCAAAATTTACGTAATAAATCTATTGCATTTTCGAGATATTCAAACTCCCAGAAAATATTGAAGACCCTAAAATTTTTTTAATATCTAAGTGTTTTCTATTCATACCAAGTGCTTTCAACATGTTTCACCTATTTTCATTAATTTATCCTAAGGATGAATTAATTTTCTGAGACTCTGAAAATTTCAAAATATACCTCAAAAAGTATCACTTTTTAGCTGATTTCGCATAGTTTTTCAACGTAATTTTCAAAGTTTTTAAACTTCTGTAAAGTATCGAAACCTCCAAAATTTTTTAAAAATCTAAGCGTTTCCTATTCTTACCTAATGTTATCAACATGATATAACAATTTTTATTAATTTATCTGAAAGATAAATTAATTTTCTGAAACTTTGAAATTTTCAAAATTTACGTAATAAATCTATTGCATTTTCGAGATTTTCAAACTCCCAGAAAATATTGAAGACCCTAAAACTTTTTTAATATCTAAGTGTTTTCTATTCATACCAAGTGGTTTCAACATGTTTCACCTATTTTCATTAATTTATCCTAAGGATGAATTAATTTTCTGAGACTCTGAAAATTTCAAAATATACCTAAAAAAGTATCACTTTTTAGCTGATTTCGCATAGTTTTTCAACGTAATTTTCAAAGTTTTTAAACTTCTGTAAAGTATCGAAACCTCCAAAATTTTTTAAAAATCTAAGCGTTTCCTATTCTTACCTAATGTTATCAACATGATATAACAATTTTTATTAATTTATCTGAAAGATAAATTAATTTTCTGAAAGTTTGAAATTTTCAAAATTTACGTAATAAATCTATTGCATTTTCGAGATTTTCAAACTCCCAGAAAATATTGAAGAAAACCCGAAAATGTTTTTAATATCTAAGTGTTTTCTATTCATACCAAGTGGTTTCAACATGTTTCACCTATTTTCATTAATTCATCCTAAGGATGAATTAATTTTCTGAGACTCTGAAAATTTCAAAATATACCTCAAAAAGTATCACTTTTTAGCTGATTTCGCATAGTTTTTCAACGTAATTTTCAAAGTTTTTAAACTTCTGTAAAGTATCGAAACCTCCAAAATTTTTTAAAAATCTAAGCGTTTCCTATTGTTACCTAATGTAATCAACATGATATAACAATTTTTATTAATTTATCTGAAAGATAAATTAATTTTCTGAAACTTTGAAATTTTCAAAATTTACGTAATAAATCTATTGCATTTTCGAGATTTTCAAACTCCCAGAAAATATTGAAGACCCTAAAACTTTTTTAATATCTAAGTGTTTTCTATTCATACCAAGTGGTTTCAACATGTTTCACCTATTTTCATTAATTTATCCTAAGGATGAATTAATTTTCTGAGACTCTGAAAATTTCAAAATATACCTAAAAAAGTATCACTTTTTAGCTGATTTCGCATAGTTTTTCAACGTAATTTTCAAAGTTTTTAAACTTCTGTAAAGTATCGAAACCTCCAAAATTTTTTAAAAATCTAAGCGTTTCCTATTGTTACCTAATGTTATCAACATGATATAACAATTTTTATTAATTTATCTGAAAGATAAATTAATTTTCTGAAACTTTGAAATTTTCAAAATTTACGTAATAAATCTATTGCATTTTCGAGATATTCAAACTCCCAGAAAATATTGAAGACCCTAAAATTTTTTTAATATCTAAGTGTTTTCTATTCATACCAAGTGGTTTCAACATGTTTCACCTATTTTCATTAATTTATCCTAAGGATGAATTAATTTTCTGAGACTCTGAAAATTTCAAAATATACCTCAAAAAGTATCACTTTTTAGCTGATTTCGCATAGTTTTTCAACGTAATTTTCAAAGTTTTTAAACTTCTGTAAAGTATCGAAACCTGCAAAATTTTTTAAAAATCTAAGCGTTTCCTATTGTTACCTAATGTTATCAACATGATATAACAATTTTTATTAATTTATCTGAAAGATAAATTAATTTTCTGAAACTTTGAAATTTTCAAAATTTACGTAATAAATCTATTGCATTTTCGAGATTTTCAAACTCCCAGAAAATATTGAAGACCCTAAAACTTTTTTAATATCTAAGTGTTTTCTATTCATACCAAGTGGTTTCAACATGTTTCACCTATTTTCATTAATTTATCCTGAGGATGAATTAATTTTCTGAGACTCTGAAAATTTCAAAATATACCTCAAAAAGTATCACTTTTTAGCTGATTTCGCATAGTTTTTCAACGTAATTTTCAAAGTTTTTAAACTTCTGTAAAGTATCGAAACCTCCAAAATTTTTTAAAAATCTAAGCGTTTCCTATTGTTACCTAATGTTATCAACATGATATAACAATTTTTATTAATTTATCTGAAAGATAAATTAATTTTCTGAAACTTTGAAATTTTCAAAATTTACGTAATAAATCTATTGCATTTTCGAGATTTTCAAACTCCCAGAAAATATTGAAGACCCTAAAATTTTTTTAATATCTAAGTGTTTTCTATTCATACCATATGGTTTCAACATGTTTCACCTATTTTCATTAATTTATCCTAAGGATGAATTAATTTTCTGAGACTCTGAAAATTTCAAAATATACCGTCAAAAAGTATCACTTTTTAGCTGATTTCGCATAGTTTTTCAACGTAATTTTCAAAGTTTTTAAACTTCTGTAAAGTATCGAAACCTCCAAATTTTTTAAAAATCTAAGCGTTTCCTATTGTTACCTAATGTTATCAACATGATATAACAATTTTTATTAATTTATCTGAAAGATAAATTAATTTTCTGAAACTTTGAAATTTTCAAAATTTACGTAATAAATCTATTGCATTTTCGAGATTTTCAAACTCCCAGAAAATATTGAAGACCCTCAAAATTTTTTTAATATCTAAGTGTTTTCTATTCATACCAAGTGGTTTCAACATGTTTCAACTATTTTCATTAATTTATCCTAAGGATGGATTAATTTTCTGAGACTCTGAAAAGTTCAAAATATATCTCAAAAAGTATCACTTTTTAGCTGATTTCGCATAGTTTTTCAACGTAATTTTCAAAGTTTTTAAACTTCTGTAAAGTATCGAAACCTCCAAAATTTTTTAAAAATCTCAGCGTTTCCTATTGTTACCTAATGTTATCAACATGATATAACAATTTTTATTAATTTATCTGAAAGATAAATTAATTTTCTGAAACTTTGAAATTTTCAAAATTTACGTAATAAATCTATTGCATTTTCGAGATATTCAAACTCCCAGAAAATATTGAAGACCCTAAAATTTTTTTAATATCTAAGTGTTTTCTATTCATACCAAGTGCTTTCAACATGTTTCACCTATTTTCATTAATTTATCCTAAGGATGAACTAATTTTCTGAGACTCTGAAAATTTCAAAATATACCTCAAAAAGTATCACTTTTTAGCTGATTTCGCATAGTTTTTCAACGTAATTTTCAAAGTTTTTAAACTTCTGTAAAGTATCGAAACCTCCAAAATTTTTTAAAAATCTAAGCGTTTCCTATTGTTACCTAATGTTATCAACATGATATAACAATTTTTATTAATTTATCTGAAAGATAAATTAATTTTCTGAAACTTTGAAATTTTCAAAATTAACGTAATAAATCTATTGCATTTTCGAGATTTTCAAACTCCCAGAAAATATTGAAGACCCTAAAATTTTTTTAATATCTAAGTGTTTTCTATTCATACCATATGGTTTCAACATGTTTCACCTATTTTCATTAATTTATCCTAAGGATGAATTAATTTTCTGAGACTCTGAAAATTTCAAAATATACCTCAAAAAGTATCACTTTTTAGCTGATTTCGCATAGTTTTTCAACGTAATTTTCAAAGTTTTTAAACTTCTGTAAAGTATCGAAACCTCCAAATTTTTTAAAAATCTAAGCGTTTCCTATTGTTACCTAATGTTATCAACATGATATAACAATTTTTATTAATTTATCTGAAAGATAAATTAATTTTCTGAAACTTTGAAATTTTCAAAATTTACGTAATAAATCTATTGCATTTTCGAGATTTTCAAACTCCCAGAAAATATTGAAGACCCTAAAATTTTTTTAATATCTAAGTGTTTTCTATTCATACCAAGTGGTTTCAACATGTTTCAACTATTTTCATTAATTTATCCTAAGGATGGATTAATTTTCTGAGACTCTGAAAAGTTCAAAATATATCTCAAAAAGTATCACTTTTTAGCTGATTTCGCATAGTTTTTCAACGTAATTTTCAAAGTTTTTAAACTTCTGTAAAGTATCGAAACCTCCAAAATTTTTTAAAAATCTCAGCATTTCCTATTGTTACCTAATGTTATCAACATGATATAACAATTTTTATTAATTCATCTGAAAGATAAATTAATTTTCTGAAACTTTGAAATTTTCATAATTTACGTAATAAATCTATTGCATTTTCGAGATATTCAAACTCCCAGAAAATATTGAAGACCCTAAAATTTTTTTAATATCTAAGTGTTTTCTATTCATACCAAGTGCTTTCAACATGTTTCACCTATTTTCATTAATTTATCCTAAGGATGAATTAATTTTCTGAGACTCTGAAAATTTCAAAATATACCTCAAAAAGTATCACTTTTTAGCTGATTTCGCATAGTTTTTCAACGTAATTTTCAAAGTTTTTAAACTTCTGTAAAGTATCGAAA
This sequence comes from Ascarosepion bandense, assembly GCA_037127315.1. Classification (NCBI taxonomy): domain Eukaryota; kingdom Metazoa; phylum Mollusca; class Cephalopoda; order Sepiida; family Sepiidae; genus Ascarosepion; species Ascarosepion bandense. Next base: position 8,092 of record JBBBDQ010001705.1, read on the forward strand.
CCTCCAAAATTTTTTAAAAATCTAAGCGTTTCCTATTCTTACCTAATGTTATCAACATGATATAACAATTTTTATTAATTTATCTGAAAGATAAATTAATTTTCTGAAACTTTGAAATTTTCAAAATTAACGTAATAAATCTATTGCATTTTCGAGATTTTCAAACTCCCAGAAAATATTGAAGACCCTCAAATTTTTTTAATATCTAAGTGTTTTCTATTCATACCAAGTGGTTTCAACATGTTTCACCTATTTTCATTAATTTATCCTAAGGATGAATTAATTTTCTGAGACTCTGAATATTTCAAAATATACCTCAAAAAGTATCACTTTTTAGCTGATTTCGCATAGTTTTTCAACTTAATTTTCAAAGTTTTTAAACTTCTGTAAAGTATCGAAAGCTCCAAAATTTTTTAAAAATCTAAGCGTTTCCTATTGTTACATAATGTTATCAACATGATATAACAATTTTTATTAATTTATCTGAAAAATAAATTAATTTTCTGAAACTTTGAATTTTCAAAATTTACGTAATAAATCTATTGCATTTTCGAGATTTTCAAACTCCCAGAAAATATTGAAGACCCTAAATTTTTTTAAAAATCTAAGTGTTTTCTATTCATACCAAGTGGTTTCAACATGTTTCACCTGTTTTCATTCAATTGTCGTAAGGATGAATTAATTTTCTGAGACTCTGAAAATTTCAAAATATACCTCAAAAAGTATCACTTTTTAGCTGATTTCGCATAGTTTTTCAACGTAATTTTCAAAGTTTTTAAACTTCTGTAAAGTATCGAAACCTCCAAAATTTTTTAAAAATCTAAGCGTTTCCCTATTGTTACATAATGTTATCAACATGATATAACAATTTTTATTAATTTATCTGAAAAATAAATTAATTTTCTGAAACTTTGAATTTTCAAAATTTACGTAATAAATCTATTACCATTTTCAGAGATTTTCAAACTCCCAGAAAAATATTGAAGACCCTAAATTTTTTTAAAAATCTAAGTGTTTTCTATTCATACCAAGTGGTTTCAACATGTTTCACCTGTTTTCATTCAATTGTCGTAAGGATGAATTAATTTTCTGAGACTCTGAAAATTTCAAAATATACCTCAAAAAGTATCACTTTTTAGCTGATTTCGCATAGTTTTTCAACGTAATTTTCAAAGTTTTGAAACTTCTGTAAATTATCGAAACCTCCAAAATTTTTTAAAAATCTAAGCGTTTCCTATTGTTACCTAATGTTATCAACATGATATAACAATTATTATTTATCTGAAAGATAAATTAATTTTCTGAAACTTTGAAATTTTCAAAATTTACGTAATAAATCTATTGCATTTTCGAGATATTCAAACTCCCAGAAAATATTGAAGACCCTAAAATTTTTTTAATATCTAAGTGTTTTCTATTCATACCAAGTGGTTTCAACATGTTTCACCTATTTTCATTAATTTATCGTAAGGATGAATTAATTTTCTGAGACTCTGAAAATTTCAAAATATACCTAAAAAAGTATCACTTTTTAGCTGATTTCGCATAGTTTTTCAACGTAATTTTCAAAGTTTTTAAACTTCTGTAAAGTATCGAAACCTCCAAAATTTTTTAAAAATCTAAGCGTTTCCTATTCTTACCTAATGTTATCAACATGATATAACAATTTTATTAATTTATCTGAAAGATAAATTAATTTTCTGAAACTTTGAAATATTCAAAATTTACGAAATAAATCAATTGCATTTTCGAGATTTTCAAACTCCCAGAAAATATTGAAGACCCTAAAATTTTTTTAATATCTAAGTGTTTTCTATTCATACCAAGTGCTTTCAACATGTTTCACCTATTTTCATTAATTTATCCTAAGGATGAATTAATTTTCTGAGACTCTGTAAAATTTCAAAATATACCTAAAAAAGTATCACTTTTTAGCTGATTTCGCATAGTTTTTCAACGTAATTTTCAAAGTTTTTAAACTTCTGTAAAGTATCGAAACCTCCAAAATTTTTAAAATTCTAAGCGTTTCCTATTGTTACCTAATGTTATCAACATGATATAACAATTTTTATTAATTTATCTGAAAGATAAATTAATTTTCTGAAAGTTTGAAATTTTCAAAATTTACGTAATAAATCTATTGCATTTTCGAGATTTTCAAACTCCCAGAAAATATTGAAGACCCTAAAATTTTTAATATCTAAGTGTTTTCATTTGGCACCGTGCTTTAACAGAAGCACTATTTTCATTAATTTATCCCAAGGATGAATTAATTTCGAGACCCCGTAAAATCTCAAATATTCTAAAAAAGTATCATTTTAGCTGATTTGCATAGTTTTTCAACGTAATTTTCAAAGTTTTTAAACTTCTGTAAAGTATCGAAACCTCCAAAATTTTTTAAAATTCTAAGCGTTTCCTATTGTTACCTAATGTTATCAACATGATATAACAATTTTTATTAATTTATCTGAAAGATAAATTAATTTTCTGAAAGTTTGAAATTTTCAAAATTTACGTAATAAATCTATTGCATTTTCGAGATTTTCAAACTCCCAGAAAATATTGAAGACCCTAAAATTTTTTTAATATCTAAGTGTTTTCTATTCATACCAAGTGGTTTCAACATGTTTCACCTATTTTCATTAATTTATCCTAAGGATGAATTAATTTTCTGAGACTCTGAAAATTTCAAAATATACCTCAAAAAGTATCACTTTTTAGCTGATTTCGCATAGTTTTTCAACGTAATTTTCAAAGTTTTTAAACTTCTGTAAAATATCGAAACCTCCAAAATTTTTTAAAAATCTAAGCGTTTCCTATTGTTACCTAATGTTATCAACATGATATAACAATTTTTATTAATTTATCTGAAAGATAAATTAATTTTCTGAAACTTTGAAATTTTCAAAATTTACGTAATAAATCTATTGCATTTTCGAGATATTCAAACTCCCAGAAAACATTGAAGACCCTAAAATTTTTTTAATATCTAAGTGTTTTCTATTCATACCAAGTGGTTTCAACATGTTTCACTTATATTTTCATTAATTTATCCTAAGGATGAATTAATTTTCTGAGACTCTGAAAATTTCAAAATATACCTCAAAAAGTATCACTTTTTAGCTGATTTCGCATAGTTTTTCAACGTAATTTTCAAAGTTTTTAAACTTCTGTAAAGTATCGAAACCTCCAAAATTTTTTAAAAATCTAAGCGTTTCCTATTGTTACCTAATGTTATCAACATGATATAACAATTTTTATTAATTTATCTGAAAGATAAATTAATTTTCTGAAACTTTGAAATTTTCAAAATTAACGTAATAAATCTATTGCATTTTCGAGATATTCAAACTCCCAGAAAATATTGAAGACCCTAAAATTTTTTTAATATCTAAGTGTTTTCTATTCATACCAAGTGGTTTCAACATGTTTCACCTATTTTCATTAATTTATCCTAAGGATGAATTAATTTTCTGAGACTCTGAAAATTTCAAAATATACCTCAAAAAGTATCACTTTTTAGCTGATTTCGCATAGTTTTTCAACGTAATTTTCAAAGTTTTTAAACTTCTGTAAAGTATCGAAACCTCCAAAATTTTTTAAAAATCTAAGCGTTTCCTATTGTTACCTAATGTTATCAACATGATATAACAATTTTCATTAATTTATCTGAAAGAAAAATTAATTTTCTGAAACTTTGAAATTTTCAAAATTTACGTAATAAATCTATTGCATTTTCGAGATTTTCAAACTCCCAGAAAATATTGAAGACCCTAAAATTTTTTTAATATCTAAGTGTTTTCTATTCATACCAAGTGGTTTCAACATGTTTCACCTATTTTCATTAATTTATCCTAAGGATGAATTAATTTTCTGAGACTCTGAAAATTTCAAAATATACCTCAAAAAGTATCACTTTTTAGCTGATTTCGCATAGTTTTTCAACGTAATTTTCAAAGTTTTTAAACTTCTGTAAAATATCGAAACCTCCAAAATTTTTTAAAAATCTAAGCGTTTCCTATTGTTACCTAATGTTATCAACATGATATAACAATTTTTATTAATTTATCTGAAAGATAAATTAATTTTCTGAAACTTTGAAATTTTCAAAATTTACGTAATAAATCTATTGCATTTTCGAGATATTCAAACTCCCAGAAAACATTGAAGACCCTAAAATTTTTTTAATATCTAAGTGTTTTCTATTCATACCAAGTGGTTTCAACATGTTTCACTTATATTTTCATTAATTTATCCTAAGGATGAATTAATTTTCTGAGACTCTGAAAATTTCAAAATATACCTCAAAAAGTATCACTTTTTAGCTGATTTCGCATAGTTTTTCAACGTAATTTTCAAAGTTTTTAAACTTCTGTAAAGTATCGAAACCTCCAAAATTTTTTAAAAATCTAAGCGTTTCCTATTGTTACCTAATGTTATCAACATGATATAACAATTTTTATTAATTTATCTGAAAGATAAATTAATTTTCTGAAACTTTGAAATTTTCAAAATTAACGTAATAAATCTATTGCATTTTCGAGATATTCAAACTCCCAGAAAATATTGAAGACCCTAAAATTTTTTTAATATCTAAGTGTTTTCTATTCATACCAAGTGGTTTCAACATGTTTCACCTATTTTCATTAATTTATCCTAAGGATGAATTAATTTTCTGAGACTCTGAAAATTTCAAAATATACCTCAAAAAGTATCACTTTTTAGCTGATTTCGCATAGTTTTTCAACGTAATTTTCAAAGTTTTTAAACTTCTGTAAAGTATCGAAACCTCCAAAATTTTTTAAAAGTCTAAGCGTTTCCTATTGTTACCTAATGTTATCAACATGATATAACAATTTTCATTAATTTATCTGAAAGATAAATTAATTTTCTGAAACTTTGAAATTTTCAAAATTTACGTAATAAATCTATTGCATTTTCGAGATTTTCAAACTCCCAGAAAATATTGAAGACCCTAAAGTTTTTTAAATATCTAAGTGTTTTCTATTCATACCAAGTGGTTTCAACATGTTTCACCTATTTTCATTAATTTATCCTGAGGATGAATTAATTTTCTGTGACTCTGAAAATTTCAAAATATACCTAAAAAAGTATCACTTTTTAGCTGATTTCGCATAGTTTTTCAACGTAATTTTCAAAGTTTTTAAACTTCTGTAAGGTATCGAAACCTCCAAAATTTTTTAAAATCTAAGCGTTTACTATTGTTACCTTATGTTATCAACATGATATAACAATTTTTATTAATTTATCTGAAAGATAAATTAATTTTCTGAAACTTTGAAATTTTCAAAATTTACGTAATAAATCTATTGCATTTTCGAGATATTCAAACTCCCAGAAAATATTGAAGACCCTAAAATTTTTTTAATATCTAAGTGTTTTCTATTCATACCAAGTGGTTTCAACATGTTTCACCTATTTTCATTAATTTATCCTAAGGATGAATTAATTTTCTGAGACTCTGAAAATTTCAAAATATACCTCAAAAAGTATCACTTTTTAGCTGATTTCGCATAGTTTTTCAACGTAATTTTCAAAGTTTTTAAACTTCTGTAAAGTACCGAAACCTCCAAAATTTTTTTAACATCTAAGCGTTTCCTATTGTTACCTAATGTTATCAACATGATATAACAACTTTTATTAATTTATCTGAAAGATAAATTAATTTTCTGAAACTTTGAAATTTTCAAAATTTACGTAATAAATTTATTGCATTTTCGAGATTTTCAAACTCCCAGAAAATATTGAAGACCCTAAAATTTTTTTAATATCTAAGTGTTTTCTATTCATACCAAGTGGTTTCAACATGTTTCACCTATTTTCATTAATTTATCCTAAGGATGAATTAATTTTCTGAGACTCTGAATATTTCAAAATATACCTCAAAAAGTATCACTTTTTAGCTGATTTCGCATAGTTTTTCAACGTAATTTTCAAAGTTTTTAAACTTCTGTAAAGTATCAAAACCTCCAAAATTTTTTTAAAATCTAAGCGTTTCCTATTGTTACCTAATGTTATCAACATGATATAACAATTTTTATTAATTTATCTGAAAGTTAAATTAATTTTCTGAAACTTTGAAATTTTCAAAATTTACGTAATCAATCTATTGCATTTTCGAGATTTTCAAACTCCCAGTAAATATTGAAGACCCTAAAACTTTTTTAATATCTAAGTGTTTTCTATTCATACCAAGTGGTTTCAACATGTTTCACCTATTTTCATTAATTTATCCTAAGGATGAATTAATTTTCTGAGACTCTGAAAATTTCAAAATATACCTCAAAAAGTATCACTTTTTAGCTGATTTCGCATAGTTTTTCAACGTAATTTTCAAAGTTTTTAAACTTCTGTAAAGTATCGAAACCTCCAAAATTTTTTAAAAATCTAAGCGTTTCCTATTGTTACCTAATGTTATCAACATGATATAACAATTTTTATTAATTTGTCTGAAAGATAAATTAATTTTCTGAAACTTTGAAATTTTCAAAATTTACGTAATAAATCTATTGCATTTTCGAGATTTTCAAACTCCCAGAAAATATTGAAGACCCTAAAATTTTTTTAATATCTAAGTGTTTTCTATTCATACCAAGTGGTTTCAACATGTTTCACCTATTTTCATTAATTTATCCTAAGGATGAATTAATTTTCTGAGACTCTGAATATTTCAAAATATACCTCAAAAAGTATCACTTTTTAGCTGATTTCGCATAGTTTTTCAACGTAATTTTCAAAGTATTTAAACTTCTGTAAAGTATCGAAACCTCCAAAATTTTTTAAAAATCTAAGCGTTTCCTATTGTTACCTAATGTTATCAACATGATATAACAATTTTTATTAATTTATCTGAAAGATAAATTAATTTTCTGAAACTTTGAAATTTTCAAAATTTACGTAATAAATCTATTGCATTTTCGAGATTTTCAAACTCCCAGAAAATATTGAAGACCCTAAAATTTTTTTAATATCTAAGTGTTTTCTATTCATACCAAGTGGTTTCAACATGTTTCACCTATTTTCATTAATTTATCCTAAGGATGAATTAATTTTCTGAGACTCTGAAAATTTCAAAATATACCTCATAAAGTATCACTTTTTAGCTGATTTCGCATAGTTTTTCAACGTAATTTTCAAAGTTTCTAAACTTCTGTAAAGTATCGAAACCTCCAAAATTTTTTAAAAATCTGAGCGTTTCCTATTGTTACCTAATGTTATCAACATGATATAACAATTTTTATTAATTTATCTGAAATATAAATTAATTTTCTGAAACTTTGAAATTTTCAAAATTAACGTAATAAATCTATTGCATTTTCGAGATATTCAAACTCCCAGAAAATATTGAAGACCCTAAAATTTTTTTAATATCTAAGTGTTTTCTATTCATACCAAGTGGTTTCAACATGTTTCACCTATTTTCATTAATTTATCCTAAGGATGAATTAATTTTCTGAGACTCTGAAAATTTCAAAATATACCTCAAAAAGTATCACTTTTTAGCTGATTTCGCATAGTTTTTCAACGTAATTTTCAAAGTTTTTAAACTTCTGTAAAGTATCGAAACCTCCAAAATTTTTTAAAAATCTAAGCGTTTCCTATTGTTACCTAATGTTATCAACATGATATAACAATTTTTATTAATTTATCTGAAAGATAAATTAATTTTCTGAAACTTTGAAATTTTCAAAATTTACGTAATAAATCTATTGCATTTTCGAGATATTCAAACTCCCAGAAAATATTGAAGACCCTAAAATTTTTTTAATATCTAAGTGTTTTCTATTCATACCAAGTGGTTTCAACATGTTTCACCTATTTTCATTAATTTATCCTAAGGATGAATTAATTTTCTGAGACTCTGAAAATTTCAAAATATACCTCAAAAAGTATCACTTTTTAGCTGATTTCGCATAGTTTTTCAACGTAATTTTCAAAGTTTTTAAACTTCTGTAAAGTATCGAAAGCTCCAAAATTTTTTAAACATCTAAGCGTTTCCTATTGTTACCTAATGTTATCAACATGATATAACAATTTATATTAATTCATCTGAAAGATAAATTAATTTTCTGAAACTTTGAAATTTTCAAAATTTACGTAATAAATCTATTGCATTTTCGAGATTTTCAAACTCCCAGAAAATATTGAAACTCTAAAAATTTTTTAATATCTAAGTGTTTTCTATTCATACCAAGTGGTTTCAACATGTTTCACCTATTTTCATTAATTTATCCTAAGGATGAATTAATTTTCTGAGACTCTGAAAATTTCAAAATATACCTCAAAAAGTATCACTTTTTAGCTGATTTCGCATAGTTTTTCAACGTAATTTTCAAAGTTTTTAAACTTCTGTAAAGTATCGAAACCTCCAAATTTTTTTAAAAATCTAAGCGTTTCCTATTGTTACCTAATGTTATCAACATGATATAACAATTTTTATTAATTTATATGAAAGTTAAATTAATTTTCTGAAAGTGTGAAATTTTCAAAATTTACGTAATAAATGTATTTCATTTTCGAGATTTTCAAACTCCCAGAAAATATTGAAGACCCTAAAATTTTTTTAATATCTAACTGTTTTCTATTCATACCAAGTGGTTTCAACATGTTTAACCTATTTTCATTAATTTATCCTAAGGATGAATTAATTTTCTGAGACTCTGAATATTTCAAAATATACCTCAAAAAGTATCACTTTTTAGCTGATTTCGCATAGTTTTTCAACGTAATTTTCAAAGTTTTTAAACTTCTGTTAAGTATCGAAACCTCCAAAATTTTTTTTAAAATCTAAGCGTTTCCTATTGTTACCTAATGTTATCAACATGATATAACAATTTTTATTAATTTATCTGAAAGTTAAATTAATTTTCTGAAACTTTGAAATTTTCAAAATTTACGTAATAATCTATTGCATTTTCGAGATATTCAAACTCCCAGAAAATATTGAAGACCCAAAAATTTTTTTACTATCTAAGTGTTTTCTATTCATACCAAATGGTTTCGACATGTTTCACCTATTTTTATTAATTTATCTTAAGGATGAATTAATTTTCTGAGACTCTGAAAATTTCAAAATATACCTCAAGAAGTATCACTTTTTAGCTGATTTCGCATAGTTTTTCAACGTAATTTTCAAAGTTTTGAAACTTCTGTAAAGTATCAAAACCTCCAAAATTTTTTAAAAATCTAAGCGTTTCCTATTGTTACCTAATGTTATCAACATGATATCAGAATTTTTATTAATTTATCTGAAAGATAAATTAATTTTCTGAAAGTTTGAAATTTTCAAAATTTACGTAATAAATCTATTGCATTTTCGAGATACTAAAACTCCCAGAAAATATTGAAGACCCAAACATTTTTTTACTATCTAAGTGTTTTCTATTCATACCAAATGTTTTCGACATGTTTCATCTATTTTCATTAATTTATCTTAAGGATGAATTAATTTTCTGAGACTCTGAAAATTTCAAAATATACCTAAAAAACTATCACTTTTTAGCAGATTTCGCAGTTTTTCAACGTACTTTTCAAAGTTTTTGAACTTCTGTAAAGTATCGACAACTCCAAAATTTTTAAAAATCTAAGCGTTTCCTATTGTTACCTAATGTTATCAACATGATATAATAATTTTTATTAATTTATCTGAAAGATAAATTAATTTTCTGAAAGTTTGAAATTTTCAAAATTTACGTAATAAATCAATTGCATTTTCGAGATATTCAAACTCCCAGAAAATATTGAAGACCATAAAAATTTTTTAATATCTAAGTGTTTTCTGTTCATCCCACGTGGTTTCAACATGTTTCACCTATTTTCATTAATTTATCCTAAGGATGAATTAATTTTCTGAGACTCTGAAAATTTCAAAATATACCTCAAAAAGTATCACTTTTTAGCTAAGGTTATCTCTAGCGGATTACTGCTTTGTAACACATCAATTGACTAGATTGTCATTTGAAAGGAAACTGACTTTTACACAGTATAGACACAAAAAAAAAAAAAAATTGACAATTGTTACACTATATATTAATAACCATGAATTTTTATTTAGTAACAGTCATTTTGTGATGGCTCAATGTCATGTTCAAGCAGGGAACAATAATGAATATATTCATGCAATATAGAATTAGAATTTAGTTATGCTCGGGTTCTTAAAAAAATGTCTAAGATTCAATTTAAATTCAGCAGGACTAATTCAGTTTTTCGAGAAACAAATTCAAAAACCATGGCTAAGAGGAAAATTCAGATTTACTTAGGATTTTATCTGCTTTTAAATGAAAGGCATTCAGTGAAAATCATTGAAGGTTTTGTGGAGGAGGGGAGACATTGCTACATACCTTCTGGATACACATTTCAAAGCTGGAAATTAAATAATTTGTTTGTTTTACAGCATAACACATTCAATGGGTTATTTAATGCTGACAAGCGTTTTAGGATAGATTTGTATGAATAGAATATATATTCTTTGTAAGAAATCAGTTTATAAATCAGATTTTAGATCATATTTTATTAATGCATTTTTGTTAAGATAAAAATGGTATTTCTGGCATTTTTATTTTTCTCTCAAAAAAGTTTTTCTGGTAATAATATTTTTCATTTTTTCTGTTTTCTATTTTTTGTAAAGGCCAACCACTTTTAGATATGATAGTATGTTATTCATATTTACATTTTTGAACAGCTCAAGCATGCTATCAGTATTATAGAATCGCTGTCTAGAGATAGTTCTGGACACTGTCAATTGATAATACTTATTTACATGCTTGGTACACTTTATTAGTAAGAAAGAATCTGTCATTCTTGTATGGCAAATGCACAAGCAGTCTATTATGTGGATAATTGTCCCAGTATTCTTGCTATTTTTTTTTTTTTCATATATTTATTTTCTCCTTAAAGACTGTATATGGGACTTTGATCTCTGTATACACATTTATATCCAAAGACTGCCAGCTCTGCTTTACAGTTACCTTTTATTTCAATGAGGCCAGCAATCCAACATATATTTATTTTTGTTCAATGCATTGATTTTCTGCTATAATTTAATGATCATTGGATTGTTGGACAGAGTGAGTCTGAAAAAATTAGTAAGTCCTTTAGTTTGCTACTTTAGTTAGTGAAGATGTCTAGAGTCAACTCAATGGCATAAGCCTCTGCAGTGAATATCGAACTTCATTTTGGGAGGTGTTTCTTTTTGGTAATTTTTTGGACTGACTGCTGCATGTCCTATTTTATCTCCACTTTTTGAGTCATCTGTATATATTTTTGTGTAGTTGTTGAGGTTTTTCAGTATTTTCTGGAATGTGTCTAGAAATGTGAGAGGATGTTTTGTTTTTTTTTTAAATTATACATTTCTAGGATAACTTGAAGATGTTTAATCATCGAGAATGAAATTCTGGATACCATTGTTTCTTCGATATTTGATAGAGTAGTACCTAATTCTTTGGCAATGCGTTTCATCCTAAGTGCATATGGTTGTATGACATTTTTTGTTGACTAAATTGATAACAACAATTTGGTTCAAATGTAGATTTATAAGCTGGATTACTTGGGCATGATTTACATTTTACATAATACTGCAATATCTGTTTAAAATGCCATAGATATGAAGGAAGATTCACTGGATTCTGTGTATAAGCTACCCAAGGCAGATATGGTTTCTTCTGCTTTGGGCAGCTTCTTTCTGGTGTGATCAGAGAGAGCTCTCTACTTCTAATAAATATATTCAGTCTTATATGAGGGAAAGTTTTAATACTCACGTTGTGGAAGATCTTTATTTTCATTAAAGTCTCTACCTGATTTCTTGTTTCAACCTCCACCATTAATTTGCTGTCTGTCATCTTTCTGACTGATTTTGGATTAAGCTGATTAGATAATACTTTTTCAATTGATAAAGGGGATAGTCTTGACAACAGAGTTTTCCCCAAAGACTCTAGTACAAAAAATCTTGGAAATTTCTTTTTCGAAATCTGAGTCAAAAAGATATCACTTGGGTTTTTTTATTGATTCATAATTTATATGATTTAAATTTCAATATCTGTGCTCCACACCCCCCTCAAAGCCCACCATTGACAATTGTCAAGGAAGAAACCCAAACACCTTGACAGATCAGGGCTACACTAACCAGTATACTTGCACACATGAGATACCAGGAGCACCCATTGCTACATTTGTTGCACTAACCAAACTTTTAGTGAACAACCTGAATAATTAACAGCCATGTCCAAGACCAAATGTCACTACAAGCTGATTGACCCTCAGCCAATGCCTTCTAACGCCTATACATTAGGTTGAGTTGTTATTCATGCACCAGTTCATTTAGGTACAGTTTCCCTTAAGTATAGGCATTAGGGCTCGATCTAACCAGCTGACTGATCGGATCAGGCCTCTGACAGTCTGTCTAGTTCAGGTAAAGGCTGAAATGGTGTGTTGGGGATTGAAAATACTCGCCTTGACTGCTGAAACTCTCAACTACCAGACCAGGATCCCATCCACAGACATCACAGATAGCCATCTATGCCAAACAGGTAGCCCCATTGGAGGTGGCTTACCCCTCAGCAGAAGTGCAGTCAGCGTATTTGACAACCCAAGTCAACAGGGCAGAAATTAAACAATAGTTGCCAAAATATCTTGTGTACCAGTTAGGAAGAACCCTTTAATGTTGTAGGACAATCAGAATTTTTTAAAAATAATTTCTAAATTCAATTTAAATTCAGCAGGTCAAATTTAATTTTCCGAAAAAATTCAAGAACCATGGCTAAGAGGGATATTCAGATTTACATAGGATATTATCTTCAACTTTTAAATGTAAGGCATTCAGTGATAATAATTGAAGATTGGGTGGGGGTGGGGAAGACAATGCTACACACTTTTTTGTATACACATTTCAAAGCTGGAAATTAAATAACAGTTGCGCAAATACCTTGTATACAATTTAAGGAGATTCATTTAATGTTGTATCATTCAGGAGAATCGAACTTAAAAAAAATATTTTATAAAATTTAATTGAAATTCAGTAGAACTAATTCAATTTTTAGAGAAACAAATTCAAGAACACTAAGAAGGAAATTCAGATTTACATAGGATTTTATCTTCTACTTTTAAATGTAAGGAATGAAGCAAAAAGGTTTTGTAGGGGAGGGGGAGACATTGCTACACACCTTTTTGATACACATTTCAAAGATGAAAATTAGCTGCTGAAATATCTTATGGAGACCTTGTTTAGAACCATATCATTCAGGACACTTGGAATTATAAAAAAAATCATAACTAAATCCTGAAGAATAATGAGTTAATTCAAAAAATACAAATACAAAGATCGCTTTTATAAATTCACATATTTAAGTATAGTTATTTTTAAACAAGAAATTGTGTATTTCTACAAGTTTGAAAGAAGTAGAAAATATGCAATATTTGTGCTTTCATAGGCTGATTTGATGTATTTTCTTCCAATGCACTGACATTAAAAGAGGAAACTAGGAATTCAGGTGGTAAAAATTGAAGAATACAGTAAAACTGTAGGTATCCTTTTGAAGACAATATTCTTATATGAGCATCTACATAAAATTTATAGATAGATTGGAAAAAATATAGTGAGCAAGACAAAAATGTTTTAATTTTGTTTTGTAAGGAAAATCAAATTCCTAAATATTTTTTTTTAAATTGTCAATTTTTGTATTCAATAAAAACTGAAGAATCGATATTTTAAAAGAAATTTTATTCATGCTGTACACTTTTTTGCAATATTTCAATATTTTTAGGTTAAAATGATATTATGCTGCTTCTGTGGCCATTTCATAATAGCCATAAAGTTACTGCAAAAGGATTATTGAAGAGAAATTTAAACAAATGTGTACAATATGAATAAAATAAATTTCCAAGACTTTATTGATGCATGCTGTTGCTAAAAATTGAAAGGTAAAGCTTCTGCAATTGAAACAAGTCTTCTTGAAAATGAAAAATTATATCTTTTACAAATGATGTAAAAGAAATTCCAAGAATTAAAAAAAAATTAAGAGCTTACTTTGGAAGTTATAAGAGAAATGTGAGAAGCTAATTGGATTTGTTGGATGGTCACTCATAACATTAGAAAACATCACTTCACCATAAGTCATTTCTGGCTCTCATAAAATTTTTTAATTTTAGAATTCAACTCAAGATCCTGACTTTAAAAAAAAAACATGCAAAGGGTAGAGACATAACAATTATAATTGCCTATTTAGATTTTATATTAATTAGATTAAACTAATTAGATTGTTAGTTGTGAGTGGGGCATGTAAAATTTTATTCACATTTCAAATAATCAGCCAGAACCAAAAAGGAAAATCATTATATACTTGAATATTACTAAATCTGATTATTGTACACAGGTAAAAGTGATGTATTGCAAATTTTCAAATACTTAAATTTAAACACAATAAGCATAGAATTTTAAAAAATTGTCTATGCTGACATACACCGTATTTAAACTTTATCATTTTATAACATTTTGTTCATTGATAGAATTTCAGCAAGTATATATGAATTTATCATATCAAAGATCACAAGAATATTTGTGAAAAATCTTTTGTAATGCTAATTTTTAAATATTAAGTTATAAATTAATATTTGGGTCTGGAGTATAGTTAAATGTTTAAAACAATAACAAATGCATAAAATGTATATTTTTCAACTGCACATCTTTAGAAAATTCTCAACTATAAACTTCCCTTGAGTGTAATTATAACAGATATTATAATTATAAACCTTTTAAATGTCAACTTCCATAATACTTCCATATGCACTTTGACAACTGTATAGAAAATTAGAGATTTATTGTATGGTTTAATAAGAAAAAATATCTAAAGAAAAACAAAGTTTATTATAAAATCAGAAGAAGGATTTGATGCCAGTAAGTTGGGGCTTAATTAAAATAATATATCTTAGGATGAGATTGAAAAATGATGGAATGGAAAAATCTATTAGCTCTCTAAATCAAAATAAAATAAAATTGCTGATTCATTGTGAGAGTTTTATTTAATTACGGGTTGCCTTGTCAAAATAGCAAAGATAATGAATAATATTAGCTTCTCAAATTTCAAGAGGAAAGATATGAATAAATAGTAATTAAAGTAAAAGGGAATCTAAGACTTGTTCTGTTTTACATTCTGGTAAACTGCATTTGATAACATCCAATTAAAATAAATTTTATATCAGCAATCATAATAATAACAAAAAAAAATTTAACATTTTAAAATAAGTTTCAGTTAAGCATCCTGTATTAAAGTTTTTTTGTTCAAATTAACAGTGACAGCAAATCAAAAGAAAGAAAGAGTCTGGTCCAAGGAGATATACATGTCTTGCAAAATGCATATAATATGCCACTGGTAAATGATAGTGGATGGATTAAGAGAAAATAAAATGGAAGAACAGAGTAAAAGTAGATACTTGCTGAAATGATGCAAATATGTATATTATTTATATATATATATATATATATATATATATATATACATACACACACACGACCACACTTATATATATATATATCCAAACAGAATTTTGGAGGTCAGAGTTAAACAAATATGTTGAATATGTGGAATAGTATATACATTTCATGGTTATGAATCATTCTTCTTGGTGGAACTGAAAACTTTTCAACATCCATGTGTAAGTGGTGGGAATGTCAGTATTTCTTTCATACAGTTTCAAAATAGAAGTGGAAATGAATTTATAGTTTATGTGTGGTAGCTTACAGTGTACATTAATATGCAAATGTCTACCTAATAAATAGGCATTCAGCTGCACATAGATGTAGAAGTTAGATCAGATGCAGAAGCTGAAATCAAAACAGAGTTTGGGATCAGAGGGTCTGTGGTTGACTGCCCAGAGCCTGCCGTAGACACTGTAACCACTGTCGCTTGTCATGTTCATCAATGGCAATCAGTGTATGTGCCTGGCCTTGTGAACCATTATGAAATGATAGCCGAAATACATTTTTAGCTGAAAAAAATAAAAAAAATAAAAATGATAATGAAGTTTTGATTTTTTAAAAGTGATGAATGTAGTAAATAGATTCTATATATGATGTGTTGACATTATATAAAACAACTTAATTAAAAATGCTGAAAATTAACTTTACCATTAGAATTAAAAGTAATTTAGCAATCTGGGAAGAGAAAATGATTAATTAAATACCAGTATGTCACTTTAATTACCGTTATAAATGGACACATAGTCGATGGTTTCAATTCAGTAGCTAGTCTTCGAGTCGACTTTTACAACAATGTTCTTCCCCACCCATGATATAAATTTCAATCTCAAGGAAGTCACGCTGAATTCTTGCTAGATGTCTCTCTGCCAAGTCAAACTAGACTAGACACATGTGGCTCAATTGGGTGAATGAAAACAGTACCAAAAATAAACTGAATGACATCCGAATAAATTGTGGAAAAAGTCTTTATATAAAAAACAAAGAAATAGAATATAAACAATCACCAATCATCTCTTCCCAATCCATTTCTATTTAGCCGACAATGGAACAGAAGTTTTGGCCAATTTCTGTAAGTAGCAATTTGCGAAGAGTTTTTCTTATCATTAATTCACGTCTCTGGTGAGCAATAACATTTCACTCCAATTGAAGTTTGAAATTTGTGATGATTCAAAATGTCTTTGTGTCTACTGGGTAACTGGTGGCGGTGGTAAGTCGTCTTCCCTGCCTTAGCTCAGCTAAAAACAACCCAACTGCAAATGAAAAAACTGATCTGATCTCCTTTGGGCCCTGTTTTTATGCTTGTCCCAAATTTAATGGTGAGGGAATTACAAACACTGGGTTGTTCATGCAAATTTAATTGATTTTATTACAATGAATTTGCAAAATGTTTCTTTGGATCGATTTTCTACATTAATTTCTGTGTCTATATCAATGTGTAGATTTTTTTTTTATTTCATCATTATTCATCAGTAATGCTGCCCCACCCACCTCAGAGCCCCATATAAGGGAGATGATGAGAGGAGAATCCCCTTCACCTCATTCCTCCAGGACTACATGACTTGTATAATCTAATGTAGAGAGGGTTCCAAGCACCTGTTATATCTGGGATTATTCACCTAAGTATTCACCTATCCTCAGAGGTTTAAACAGCTATGTTAGATTCATTTGTTCCCTGTCTGATTGACCTTACAGCCACCATTTATTAAGTCAGTTTAATGTTTGAAATTGAACAAATTTGATTGTTTTGTTAGTTTGACTAAAGGCTTGATGTAACCAGCCAGTTGATTAGATCGGGCCTGTTCAACCAACTATCTCACTCAAGTAGTAGTGGCTAAAGTGGCGTGTCCGAAATTAGGAGTATATGTATAGCCCAACTTCGAAAACCCTCAACTACCAGGATCCCATCCCCAAGTAGACATGTGACATTCTTGTGGGACTTTTATCTCCTGCAATAGTGCAGTTTGCATATTCTGAATCCCCACCAATCAAAATGAATGGCAAAAAGAAAGAATTACAAGAACTTCAAGTAACAACAATTAGATAGTTTATATACATAAATTTAGTGTCTTAGACAAACTGAGTATTTCCAATGCAAATGTATTTTCTATAATTACATCATGACTCTCCACATTTTCAGATCCACATTTTCATTTTTAAACAAAAATTAAGATGGTTATATATAAACAAAATCATCTTAATTTTTGTTTAAATATCCTTAAACAACAAACTAGGATTTTATTGTTTTTATTGATCAATTGAAAGCAAAGCTACTTTTATGTTCTGTATGGCCTCCTTTTTATGATCAGATCAGTTATTCAAACATGAACCAATCATCTTGTTCAAAGATATTTCCCTGCAATATCTCTTTGCATTTAGCTAACAGAAATGTATATTCATGACAACATTAATAATGTCAATTATGATGATTATAAGCATTTTCTAGTCCAACCAGAGAATGCTAGAAGAAAGCAGATCAACTGGAAGTTTAAATAATATAGTTGTTGGGTTTAGCACATCTTGTGTCATTTTTGTACTTCAGATTTTCAGTAACTAGTCTCATATAATTATTGTTCCCCTCTAAGCCTAGTGGAAAATTGTGTCAGAGAGGGATTTGTTCCAAAAAAAGAAAATTATTACTACACCAAAACTGCTTGATTTTACAAATCCAGTAAATTGGCAGAAATGTTTGTGTAGAAGATAATAAAACTCAAGTACATTAATATATTGTATGGGAAGCAAAGCAAAAAATAAATTCCGGACATTTTCTTTCTTACAACAAGACAACTCAAATTTGTACAACTTACTTTTAGAAAATTCATTGCCTAATTCATGACTAAAAAGAAATATAATACATCAAAGGATAAAATTTTTTCTTGGAATTCAGTTACCAAGAGAATCAGGTAAACCTTTATTCGCACATTGCACAAATTAGCAGAAATATGTAGGTTTCCAAAGAAAAATGACCAAATTAGTGACTGTCTTGTGATAGGACTACAAAATAAGGACATAATTGAAAGATTACAACTAATTCCTGATTTGAAATTTGAGAAATTTAGAGATGTTCAGTAGCAGTAAGCAAATAAAATCTCAAATGGAAGAAATCAACAAAAAAGATGTAGACGAATGAAAGACCCTGAGAAACCCACAAGACACAGCAATAAGAAAAGGTGGGAAAAACACCAAACAACTGCAGTAGATATAAACAGAAAAAAAGAAATTCCCAACAAAAGGGAAGTAACCCGCAGAACTAAAACTAATATGATGCAGCCAGTAAATGAAGAAAAGGAATAAAAAAGGAATAAAAATGGCCAAAAAACATTTTTATTTTTTAAAGATTAAAATTTTTAGATTCCAATCAATATAATTTCAGTTTGAAATACAACAGATTTTGAAATTTTGCTTACTGGAAATAGAAAATTTAATCATTTAGCTTTCAATTAAAACTAAAATAAAAGTTTCAAGAAAACTTTTTTATTCTTAAAAATTCAATTTAAAATTCGGTATCAAAAATGATTGATGGAGTTACCTACTCCAAAATATTTGTTTGATTTCACATAGTAAGTGAGTTATCACCCTTTGACTGTAACCAAAACAAACATTAATTTGCAATTATTTTATTTTGTAATTTGAAAAAGTTAGAAATAATTATTAAAAAAAATAAATTGTTTGAGGAAGGGGGATGTTTATAACAATTTCAATAATGATGATTGTAAGCACTTCCGGGATCACGAGAGAATACTGAGTGCAAATAAAATCTTGCATGAGTTTGAATAAAGTAGTTGTTCATTTTAGTATGTCTTGTGTCATTTTTATGTTGCTTCAGCTTTTCAACAGCTATTCTTAAATAATTTTTCTTTCCACCCAGTGAAACAACACATCACATTTAGCTAATGAGAGATGTTTACAAAATGTGAAAAACTAACCAGTTTGCCCTTGTCCAAAAGCATTGCGAAATGAACCCATCCTAATTTCATTGTCTTTTAAATCTTCAATAACCAGCTCACTAATGGGAATTGGCTGCCGATACACCTGGAAACTCCTAGCACCACTGGTTGTAATGGGACGAGTGATCAAAACAACTTTGTCCAGTAAAAAAACATGCAGCTTCTACAAACAAAACAAAAGTATGCGATTAGGAAAATCATCAAATCATTTTCAAAGTTGGTTTGTTGTTGCTTTTGTTTTAGTAAAAGAATAATTTCAAACTTTTTTTGTCATTTTAATTTTATCATGGAGAAAAAAAAAATTTACTGAATGAAATTGTGCCAGCCCAATTAGAATCTGTTTATTAAACCTCTTTTAATATAAAAGAACAACCAAATATTTTTGTCCCATTAATCATAGTTTTAATTTAACTAGATTTACAAATATGATCACTGTAAGGGATGATATATCAAAGAGAAAAAATTACTTGCAAATCGTTTTAAATACTTACTGTTCCTTTATTGTTCTTCAGCACTCCACTGCAAATGAAAACTTTTGATTCTTCAATGGAGTTAATTTTCTGTAATGAATAGGAAGAAATAATAATGAATAGGACAAAAAAAAAACAATAGGTATATTAAAATAAATGTTACTTCCAATAGACTGAAATGCAAAACTTTTAGTAAAATAATTACTGTGGTTAATTTACTGCCAACTTTTATCACTACATTTTATGATCCTTAAAGACCAGAAAATAAATTACTGCCTTTTAATTAATGCTATATGATGGATGAGAGAGCATTTTAAATATAGTGATGCTGAAAAAAGTCTATGCACAAGTAGTGGGCCACCAGCAAAAATTTAATCTTTCAGCTCTTAAAAGCAGCTACAATCTTTATTACAGAAAGTACAAAATGTTAAAATATGATGTTGCTGTCCCTGGCTCAAATATTTTTTCCCATTCTTCTTGGTTGTAATCCCAAAGCTCTTAGAGATTGCATAGTTTTTGTTGACACACTTGTAATCTTCATTTCCCACCACAATGGTTCACTTATATTGAGATCAAGACTTTATGCTGGCCAGTCTTCCAAAAGTTAAAAATCATCATCCACAAGAAATATTTTTGTTGCATATTGTATGACAAGGGGCATTTTATCTCACAAAAAATTAGACAAATAAACTTATATAGTTTTCACATTTTAGGTTTCTGTCAACAATTTTCTTCTGCCATAGCAACCCCACAACAGTATATAACCAAATTTTACTATCTTTGTGGTGTACCTTGCATTGTTTCTTTTACCCCACTGGTCTTTTTTACATGTTCTCTCTTGGTGGAATGTAAACTAACATGCATTCATAACTAAAAATTAGCTTTTATCACCTTTCACCAACCCATGTTCTTTTGGCCACTTAAATCTTTTGTTCCAACGTTTTATTATTGATTTTTTTTTTGTTTGCCCATATAAGTTGTTTGTTTTTTGTTTTTTTCATAACACTCTGCATACTCTATCAAGTGAAACCCCACTGTTTATTTTCTGGCTGTGAATTTTGTATTGACTACCAATGCTCTGAAATTTTTTTTTCCCCTATCTTGTCTAATTTTTGCTTTTTGTGCATAAAAAAAAATTAAAAAATCCCAGCTGTCATTGAGTCATCTTCAAAATTACAACCATGATCTTTGTCTCTGCAGAAATTTTATCTATGATTTTACTGTACAAAAAACAATCTTATGTTCAACTACAATAACTTTCTATGGTGCCTTACAGTCATGTTAATAAGATGGAGCAATTCCTACTTAGAAATTTGCATATAATGATCTTCTCAATGTTTTTTTCAGTTTTAAGCATTGTATTTTCTGTTACACAACCCCTACAAAAATGCAGCAACTTATTTTGCAATCCTCACAGTCCAGACATTAATAAAAGCATACTGCTAAACAAACTGAAGTTTTTAATAAAATAAAGGTGTATAATCATTTTATGAAATTGGGTTAAAACTTTTGCATACCAATATAGTGACATTTTCATTTTAAAGAAATAGATTGAAAACTTGATAAGCACCAAGATTAAAAATTAATGCATCCAATAAGATTTATTCTAATTTATTAATATCTTGATATTCCATTTTTTATTAACATACCTGATCATCATACAAGTAAGACAATTTAGATTTGTACAGAGAACATTTTGCTTCTCCTGTTTTCTCATCAGCTTTTGCAATCAAATCCTCAGTCATCTTAATCTGAAAATAAATCCCTCAAACAATATCATATTCAAATCATATTTGCAGATATTTTGGTATATAAAATTTTATCATAAAAAAAAATTTAACTCAAAAATAATCTGCAAACTAATTTGTTATAAAATTAAAAACATATTTAGAAAGAAGGTGGAAAGAAAGAAATAAATAAGGTGAAGTCAAATCCTATTTTTCAAAGATATGGAGGGGTTTTGTTTCGATAATGGAACAAAGTTACACTTAAATTTCAATAAAAGTAGCATAGTTGATCCTCTTTATAAACCAAATTTGAATACCAATTAATATTTAGTTAATATTAATTGGTATTTACAAGTCTCATTAAGCTGAGGTATCATTTTACAAACCTTGTTCCTCCCTCTGGTTCTCTCCTGCCTGTTTTGGCCGCCTACTTCCAGCTATTTCGGAGCCATGCATCTGACCACCATAGGCACTTATTTGCATCTGCTTGTAATGAGCGTAAAAGGATCCTGAATGATGCCAAGCAGTTGTTTGATGAGAGAATGAGACAGCACCACAAGTTCAGCTCCAAAGACTATTGGTGGCTCTGCAAATGCATGCTGGACAACAGCAAATCCTCCATCCCTCCTTTAATCAATGAATTCTAGGTCCTCATGGCATCTGTGGACAAAGTGGAGTGCTTTGCTCACAGATTCTTATCAAACTCCACATTTAACTTGTCTGGAGTACCCACACCTGACTTCCCACTTAGAACTGAGGCTCAACTGAAAGATGTTTACATTATCCCATCTCTGGTAGCTAACATAATATCAAAACTTGACCCCAACCCCACATAAAGCGAGCGAAGGTGATGGAATCCCAAGCATTGTCCTGAAGAAATGTGCCCCCTGAACTCTCCTCTGTTCTATCTAAACTCTATAATTACTGACTTTCTGCTTCCTGTTTTCCTGCATGCTGGAAGTTCTAGCGATTTCTGTATTTAAGAACTCAGGGGAACCCTTGGACCCATCCAACTATCTCCCTATCAGCCTCCTACCAATTTTCATAAAAAATGTTTGAGGCTATTAGCAATGCTGAAATAGTTCAACATTTTACTGCCCATAAACTATTCTCAGACAGATAGTACAGCTTCTGCTTTGCCAGGTCTACAGCCGATATGCTAACGACCATCACAGAGTACATATACAAGGCCCTTGATAAGTCCGGCGAGGCTCGTGCTGTTGCCCTGGATATCTCCAAGGCTTTTGATAGGGTTTGGCACACTGACCTTCTACGCAAACTAAGGGTTATGGTATCACTGGATGCTTGCTTGATTTGATTCAATCTTTCCTATCTAACCGCATAATGAAGGTCGACTTGAATGAGCATGCCTCTACATCCTACTGCACGAACACTAGTGTCCGCCAGGGCTCTATCCTAGGCCTGATGCTCTTTCTGATCTTTATAAATGATCTCCCAGACGTGATCAAATCCCAAGTAGGCATCTACAAAGATTTACTCCCACATCAGTAAGAAATCTGGTGAGGTGGACAAACATACACTCTCTGCTGATCTTAAGAATAACTTACACTCAGTGGTGGACTGGGGTAAGAAGTGGCTTGTAAATTTCAATACTTCTAAAACGAAACTGCTGTCAACCATCACAGGCAACCTCTCCTGCCCCCATAAGCATGGACTAAGTGAGTCTCCCTGAAATCAACATACTGCACCTCCTTGGCCTTACCCTATCTTCTGACATCAAGTGGGATCATTACATTGAGCCAATAGCTAAATCCACTGCTAGGAAGGTTGGGTCACTGTGTCGGACCAGGAAGTTTTCTCCGCCTGAATCCATCTTGCACATATACAAATCAACTATCTGTACGTGCATGGAATACTGCTGTCATATCTGGTCAGACACCCCTGGTGTTCATCTCAGTGTCCTTGACAGGCTCCAAAGAAGAATCTGTAATGCAATAGGTCCCGACTTAGTAGCTCAACTCCAGCCACTTTCTCACCGGCAGGATGTGACTTCCCTCTGTCTATTCTACAAATATTTTCATGGCTTTTACTCTAAAAAACGTAAGTCCCTGGTGCCCCTACCACAAGAATTTACTCGTGTAACCAGACTGGCAACAAGGTCCCACCCATTTACAGTTAGATCAACCAAATGCAGCCAACAATTCTACTCCAGCTTCTTTTCATGCACTTCCCGCCTGTGGAACTCTGTTCCATATACTTGCTTTTCTGACGGCTACAACCTCCAGGAATTTAAATGCAATGTCAATTCCCATCTCTTATCCACTTAACTCCAGTCCTTTCTACATCACCCCATATATGTTCTTTTCCTTTCTCTCTACCTTCACAATTGTCTTCACACCTGTATTACCATCCTTCTCTTGCCCTTGCTCTGACACCCCCTGTAACTGGTTCGTCTTTCTCTTCATTCTCCTCCTGACTAAACTTTTAATCTTATGTACCACCTTGCTTGGGGTGAAACAAAATAAAAAAGATACAAAAACAGGATAAATATTTACAAATTTACTGCTGGAACAATTAAAAGAAAAAAAAAACGAAAATGTTACTGTATAATTTCACTTGTCTGATTCAACAGGACTAAATAAGGTTTAAAATGTGGATTAAATTAAGTTCAAGTTTATGATACACATGCACAATATATTTTAGACACTAAACCAAGCTAGAATATGCTAGTACAAAAATACATAGGTAAAATATCAATGTACTACAAAGTTAATCATAGATATGAAAATTACTTACTGAATCCTTCAAGAACTGGTAGTCTTCACAATCAGAATTTGTCTTATAAGAAAAAAACACAAGTAAATGTAAGACCATTTAAACATTTATAAAAAATATATTTCTTCCTTATATACAAAGGACATGGTTAAAGACACTAGTAAAACAAAATAAACTATACAACATAGATTAAGAATTTTAACAGCACAATTTTTATCAATACTGCAAATTTTCAACACAGCAAAATATTTCCTCCATTAATTATTTTGTTAAATAAAATCATAATCAAATTTCTCCTTTACTATCTTAAATAATTTGATAAGAATAAATATTACAGATAGAATAGTGATAAAGTAATCTTTTTCTAATAAATTCTTAATTATTCATGAACTCTAAGAAAACTGGAACATTACTTAAGTTATTCCATGTCTATGGAATCTTAGAATGTGAAAAAAAGTTTTGAAGTACTTACATATTTTTGAATACTTTTAATCAGAAGTGGGTACTTTAAAAATCGTGCTCTTGGGCCATCTAAAAATTTACAATAAAATAAACAATAACCTCTCAGAAATAAAAAATATCACCAAGTTGAAAATTCAAAAAGGTTTTAAAATCTCTTTTTTAACACATACTTCATTCTCAGTATAGTTATGCGCATAAATCTGAATTAATAATATTTTAACTTTGATTAATTTCTGTTAAAAATTATTTTACATGCAATAGTGAGTAACAAACACATCACTGTGACTCGAACTGAATAAAGAATTGTGATTATTTAGTGTGATGAAGATTATTAAAAACTACAAATTGTATTCTTCCAATGTATTTCTATCAAAAACTCATATGAAAGGTTTTTCTATAATAAAATCAGCAACAATGCATTTACAGGAGGAACAGGGCACTAGCAGACAAACTAAAAATGCATACATTTTTATAAGAAATAAATATTAATTTAGACATGAATTCTAAGTCCATGTGTTTAATACCAAATTTCTTGAAAATTTTATACAATTCTTTCAATTCTTTAATTCAACAAGTACCTGTTTTTCTGTGGAAATATGAGCCAGTGTAAACAATTCTTGAGCCATTGGGAATCTTAAGAAATTTTGGTAAGGAAAACGTTTCGAGTTTAACAGTTTCAGACAGAATAAACAATAAACACTATGCATTTTAATTAAAATAAGTAACAATTTAATGGAGATGGGGATTAGCAATGCATTGCATTTAAATTTGTGAAAAATGTAAGTGGCAGAGAATCAAGAAACTGGTAGAGAATTCCACAGAAATTGATCAAAGTACAAAAAAAAAGTTGTCATTATACTCCATTTACTAAGGATTCATACTCAAACACATTAAGGTATTTAATTACAAAGCTTCTGTATAATGCATAAAAAATATTTTTCACTGACAACATTTTTTATAAATAATAATTTCAAAAGTAATTTAATTCATTTGTGAATAAGTCCTGAGTTTCATTAAAATCCAACAATTATTTGATTTTTGCAAGAATTTTTAAATTAATGTTTTTCATAAAAAAAAAATGACTTAGGTAATATTACATTAATGATTTGGTTACCTGCTAACTAAAATCAAAGCTAGATTTTTTTTTTTTTTTAGAGTTTTTACCAAAATTTCAAACGTGTTAAAAAGGATTAGAATTTTTTTTTTTTAAATAATTAATACTTTGATCTTTCTTAATAATAACAAACATTTTGATGAAAAAAGTTAATTTTTCTTAACGTTATTGGTCTTTTTTCTTCATATAATGCTGTTTTTTCACCAATTTAGTGGAGGTAACTAGTTTTACTGGGATGGATTGAGGTTGCTCAAGCTTATTTCAACAATTTATAATGATAAATAATGAAATTTGTCAATATTTAAAGTTGAAACAAAGCTAGAAGACAAAAAGATATTCTACCCTAAGTCATACAGACAAGAATGAATGTTGGTCTGCTTGTTGAATTGAAATGGACTTCACAGCTGAGTTCAAGGACTGAAATTACTACAGTTTACTACATCATCCATATTTTTGCCTACTTCCTACAATTTTTTACAGAAATATTTTACTTAGTCAAGTAAAATGAACCAGCAATAGTTATGTAATATTAAGAAATATTTTTATAGCTCCTTTTTGATAAACTAAATTACTTTGCTAACTTACTAGCTTTCACATTAAACAGATGAGCTTGACCTCATAAAGAAGGTGAATAGAATTGTTTTACATCTTCATGTATCAGTCAATTAAGTGCCATACATGATACACGTTTGATCAATCATATCATGACTGACTGGGCAGTAGGTAGCAATTACTTTCTACAGTAGACTGGTTGCCAACAAGGTTAGAGAACCCAATCTGTCCTGCTATATAACCCATAGGTGGTGGGAGAAGCGACAGATTAATACTTTACCCAAGAGTATTGCACATAAGTGAATGCAATGAATCAGAGTCGATATGCACTGCACCACAATACACATTTATATATACGAGGGTCATTAATAAAAGACCAATTTTGAAGGCACCAACAGAGTTATAATAAAAATAATAATTTTATCAATCATCATTTATAAATTAGTGTAGACATGAAATTGGGATTTCACTGCAAAATTTCAATTTAATAATCAAAATTTAAATTTAAAAAAAAAAAACTGCTTTTGAAATTCTCAGTCACATCCATTAAAAGCTGTCTAGTAGGTCATTCGTACCTAACAAGACTCAAATTTTGTTAGGCCATGGTTTTCTGTTTGCTGCTTCATTGGAAATCAAACAACATGGATTTGCTCATCAGAAATGATGATTAACATCAGAGTATGATTAAAGGAATTTTATTTCTTGGCAAAAAAAAACAAGAGGGTCAATAAAAAGAACAAACAGAAAAAAAATTTTAGGTGATGCGAGTCAGACTTTTAGTGTATTTATAACTACGTACCTGTGTGTCGGTTATATTTAGGAAATTTTTACAACCATTAAATCTTAATATTTTGGGGAGCATTCCATAACTTTCAATTGCAAAATGCTATCTGTTACTTGCTGGTTTCTAATCTCTTGTGACAAGCAACTTTGTTCCCAACGCTTGGCTTCAGATCTGAAGTTTCTTTCTCAGATTCTATCCCAAAAACAGATGCTAGGGTCTCCTTCTTTTGCTCTACTATCTATCACTGATAGGTCACAGCTGCTGGCTGCAGATGCTGCTTTATACAGAGAATTGAGCATTACCTTTAACGTTGCAGATGTTTTCAAGATGCAAAGTTTAAGTTATAAGTGAATTTTAGTATCTTTTCTCAGATCCAAATACCTGTCAATGTCTATTGAGTTCTCAGGAAAAAGTAACAAAGAGGATGAAAAATAACACAATCTGATTGTAACAACCAGATTTTGTTTTTAATTTTTTTCAATCAAAGTTTTACCAACATGTCTAGATTTTATAAATGTTCAATATTTTAAAATACTTGGCTATGTAAATGCTGGAGATAAATATATTTTCAAGTTTCCCAGCCAAATTTTGGTTGTCACATTATATTTAGATAAAGGTCTATCCCTTTAGGTTATGAAAAAGTATACTTCTAGCAATATAAACTGTCCTTTTCAAGTCATTCTAAAGCCCTTTCTAACCTTTATTGGCCAAAATGTTCATTTGCTTATTGAGTAGAAATTTAATAAAATGAACAAATCTTTTTCTCAAGATTTCTCAAATCTTTTTAAACCAATTTTTATGTTAACACACCTATTGCTCCACCATGCTTTAATTAACATTTTTCTTAATCTGTTTAGCTTAACCATTTCACTGCCAGAAGTCAACATTTGCAGCTTCCATGTAAAATTTCAAACAAGGTTGTTACCTTGTTACATGAGGACCATCAAGACAGAAAAATTTACTTTTACTGTATCACCAACAAGTTCAAGAAATGAAACAGAAGATTTTAGTACTAACCAAGCAGACTCCACAGATCCAATTTTCGACTAAAAGGAGACTCCATACAGCGTTGCAAAAAGTCACCCACACCAGCGTCATATTTTTTCTCATCTAGGAGTGCACGAGCAAACACCTGGTTGGCACACACCTGAATATAGGGATTCAAACTTGGTACCTAAAAAGAAAAGGGTGGGCAGGATATTACCATTTCTTAGGGAGACCAAAATTAATTAATGACTCCAAATAACTATTAAACAAACAAAATAGCAAGCCTAAACCAGCTAGTCGTAAATCGCCCAAACCTATCTGCGTTACCTTCACAAATATACGAGGTATTCGCAGTAACTTTAATAGTGTAGAGTCTTTCCTTCTAACTAACTCACCCGATATCTCAGCTATATGTGAGACTAACCTTGACCCTTCTATCCCCTCTTCAGAGCTGTTCGTTCCTGGTTACCTTCCTCTCTTCAGGAAGGACTCCAATGTCCATATGCATGGGCTTGGTGTATATGTCAGCGAACAACTCCCCCTAGCCAGGGTCACATCTCTTGAATCCCTTGATCATTCCTTCATGGGCTTCCGTCTCTCACTTCTAAGCTCGGTTAGCTATCTCTTCTTCCTCTACCGCTCCCCCTCCTCCTCTGACTGTACGTTACTTGATTGCATCTCGACTAACATCGACAGGGCCATTTCTTCTCACCCATCTGCCCATATATTTGTGTCTGGCGATTTTAACGCCCACCACACCAAGTGGCTTGAAAACTCAGCCACCGACCTTGCTGGGATCCGCACCATGCACTTTTCAATAGCCCAAGCTCTAACGCAAGTGGTGGACTTCCCCACACGTTTCTCTAAAAACCCTAATGGAAGGGACTCTTTACTCGACCTTTGTTTTACCTCCATCCCAGACTCCTGCACTACCAGGCAACTCTGCCCCCTTGGAAACTCTGACCACGCCGTAGTCTCCGTAAACATATCAATCCGCACTAACTCTACCCAAGAAAACCAGACCAGCAGAATATCATACTGCTACCAAAGAGCCGACTGGGACTCGTTCAGGGACTTCCTCTGCGACATCCCCTGGAACAACGTCTTTGATCTTCCTGTCGAAGACTGTGCCTCCGAAGTCTCCTCTTGGGTTAAGGCTGGCATTGATGCTTTTATCCCTGCCAGAAAATTCCAACTAAAACCTAATTCGTCCCCCTGGTTCTCACCCGCTTGCTCGGCCGCTATTGCCCACCGGAACCATTTCTTCTGGCTCTATCGAAGCTGCTCGTCGAACCAAAACAGGCGCCTTTTCACCTCAGCACAGAACAAGTGTAAAAAAGTACTGAACGAAGCCAAGAGAGCGTTTGCTACCAGAATTAGGCAACGCATAGCATCCTCTAAGTTTGGCTCCAAAGATTACTGTCGTCTCTGCAAAAGCGTGCTCAGCAGGAACAAGACTTCAATACCCCCACTAATCAATGAATTTGAAGTTTTCACCTCCCCAGCCGACAAGGCTGAATGCTTTGCCCGTAGATTCTCAACCAATTCGACACTGGACTCGTTAGGAATACCTACACCAGACTTCCCACCCAGAACTAAGGCTCAACTAAATAACGTCCACATTTCACCCTCGCTGGTCGCCAAGATAATTGCGCAACTTGACCCACACAAAGCAAGCGGCGGTGACAGAATCCCAGTCATAGTACTGAAGAAATGTGCCCCAGAACTCTCCTCTGTCCTCTCTAAACTCTATAACCTCTGCCTATCTGCTTCCTGCTTTCCTGCCTGTTGGAAGTCCTCCTGCATAGTACCTATATTTAAGAATTCTGGCGAACCCTCAGACCCCGCCAATTACCGTCCTATTAGTCTCCTTCCAATCTTTGGCAAAGTTTTCGAAGCCATTATCAACGCCGAGGTGATTCAGCACCTTATGACCAACGGGCTTCTCTCTGACAAACAGTATGGGTTTCGCTTCACCAGGTCTACTGCTGATATGCTAACGACCATTACCGAGTACATATACCAGGCACTCGACAAGAATGGTGAAGCCCGAACCGTTGCCTTGGATATCTCCAAAGCATTCGACAGGGTCTGGCATGCTGGCCTCTTGTGCAAACTGCGGAGCTATGGGATAACTGGACATCTGTTTGACCTCATCCAGTCCTTCCTCTCTAACCGCACATTAAAGGTGGTATTAAATGGGCATGCCTCCCAAAACTACCAGACGAACGCGGGCGTCCCTCAAGGTTCTATCCTAGGTCCCACGCTCTTTGTGATCTACATTAATGATCTCCCCGACACCATTAGATCCCAAGTTGGCATGTATGCCGACGACACAACAATCTACTCCCGCATCGATCAGAAACCAGGTCTGGACGACAAAGTGAACCTCGCTGCCGCACTTTAAAGGGACCTCCAATCCGTAGTGACCTGGGGTAGGAAATGGTTGGTAAATTTCAATGCCTCCAAAACAAAGCTGTTATCAACTAACCACCATAGACAATCGCATCTACCTCCCATTAGCATGGGACAGGCTAGCCTCCCAGAGAGTAAAATACTACGCCTCCTTGGCCTTACACTCTCGGTGGACCTCAAATGGAATGACTATATTGAATCCATTGCCAAATCTGCTGCTATGAAAGTGGGCTCCCTGTGCAGGGCCCGGAAATTTTTCCCACCTGAAACTATTCTGCACATATACAAATCTACCATCCGCCCGTGTATTGAATATTGCTGCCATATCTGGTCGGGTGCCCCTGCTGCTCTCCTTGGGCTTCTTGACAAAATACAAAGGAGGATCTGTAACGTGGTTGATACTGACTTGGCAGACCGGCTGCAGCCGCTCTCACACCGGCGTGATGTAGCTTCCCTGTGCCTCTTCTACAAGTACTTTCATGGCTTCTGCTCCGATAAGCTTAGATCACTGGTGCCGCCTAAGCACGAATTTACACGAGATACCAGATTAGCAACTAGGTCCCACCCTTTTACAGTTAAACAAATAAGATGTAACCGTAAATTCTACTCCAACAGCTTCTTTTCTCGCGCTTCCCGCCTGTGGAACTCCCTTCCACAAGTCTGCTTTCCCGACAGTTACAATCTCCAGGTGTTTAAATGTAGGGTCAATAGACACCTCCTATCACACTAAATCCCAACTATTCTCACAACACTCTCATCTACCCAACCCTCATTCTCGATATCCTCACCCGCCTATCACCCACCCTCTGTTATTTCCTATATTTAATCAGCCTTTCTCCACTCTACGTAGCCCCCTGCACAGTAGTGGCAGTGACATGCCTTGCTCGGGGTGAAACGCTTATAATAAAAAAAAAAAAAAAAAACCTGTCCTAGTTTACAATGCAAAAATGCCTTTTCTGAACCTCTATTTCAGGGGCTTTTTGCAGGATGGGCACAATGAATGTATCAAAGAGAAATTCCATAGGTTACACTTCATCTGAAGAATTGTTCTCTTGAATTGCATACCTCCTTTTTATTTGATTGTAGTGCCTTTTATGCACTAATTCTGGTCCCTTAACTAGATATACCATTTTTCTCATTCTTTGGACAATAGTACCAACTTACCAATACGTCTTTATTCACCAGATACATGTATTAAAAAACCTTTTGACCAATATTGTCTCTTCTAGTCCCCCCAACCCCCAGTATGCTTGTACTTTTTTTTTATTGGAAATCAGTTTATCAAACACTGATCATATCTTATGCCTAAACATAATCCCTGCTGGAGTCATAATTGAAGGCATGTTTTTATTTGGTGTCAGTCTATGCACCTGTATTGCTGCATCTGTGGATCAATGTTGGCTTTTTAAAAGCTCTTTTGAAAGTATCTGCAAAATGCTCTGCCTGGCTGTTGTTTCTAGGATGGTAAGAGGCAATTCTGATGTTATTTAACACAAACATTTTGCAAAATTCCTTGAACTCCTTTGAAGTAAACTGCATACCATTATAAGAAACAAATCTGAAACTCCAAACCTCACAAACAGTTTGTGTAAAAACTGTATTACTACTTGCATGTTTGAACTCTTACACCTGAAAATCTCTGGCCATTCTGAAAAGCTGTCTACAACAAGATAATTCATTGGACTAGCAAAATCAATATGAAGACGTGACCACAGGTGGTCAGTTTCTGGCCATGGATTAAACTTAATTGATGGTGTCTTAGCCGCCAAATCATAGCTTTTGCACAACTTTACTCAAGTTTCTATGTATTCTGGCAGCAAACAACATCTTAGCTTCGTTAAGTATCTTTTTACACTTATTACAAGCTAAGGCGAAAAGGCACCTGTTTTAGTCCAACGCGTGGCTACGATAAGGCCGGAAGAAGTGATTCCGGTGGGCAAAGGCGGCCGAGCAAGCAGGCGAGAACCAGGGAGACAAATGAGATTTAAGCTGAAATTTCCAAGCAGGGATGAAAGCATTGATGCCAGCCTTATCCCAGGAGAAGAACTCTGATGCACAGTCTTCGACGGGAAGACTAAAAACGTTGTTCCAAGGGATGTCACAGAGGAAGTCACGGAACAAATCACAGTCTGCTCTTTGGTAGCAGTAGGATATTCTGCTGGTCTGGGTTTCTTGGGTCGGGGGGTAGTGGAATGAGATGTTGACGGAAACTACAGCATGGTCAGAGTTTCTGAGAGGGCAGAGCTGTCTGGTAGAGCAAGAATTTGGGATGGAAGTGAAGCAGAAGTCTAGTAGCGAGTCCCTTCTGTTAGGGCTATTGAAGAAACGTGTGGAGAAGTCCACCACTTGCGTAAGGGATTGGGAGATTGAAAAATTAATGGTGTGGACACCAGCAAGGTCGGTGACAGAGTTTTCCGGCCACTTAGTGTGGTGGGCGTTAAAGTCACCAAACACAAAAATATGAGCAGATGAATGAGAAGAAATGGCCTTGTTGATATTGTCAGAGATGCTGTCAAGTACTGAACAGTCAGAGGAGGAAGGGGAGCGGTAGAGGAAGAAGAGATAGCTAACCGAGCTTAGAAGTGAGAGACGGAAGCACATGAAAGACTGGTCCAGGGATTCGAGAGATGTCATTCTAGCTAGGGGAAGGTGTTCGCTGACATATACACCAAGCCCATGCATATGGATATTGGAGTCCTTCCTAAAGAGGGGAAGGTAACCAGGAACATAAAACTCAGAGGGGATAGAATGGTCAAGGTTAGGTTCACATAGAGCTAAAATATCAGGTGAGTTAGTTTGAAGGAATGATTCTACGCTGTAAACGTTAGTGCAGATGCCGCGTATGTTAGTGAAAAACACGCAGACAGGTTTGAGCATTTTCCAAGTAGCTATTTTGGTTTTGCTATTTTGTTTGGTTTTTTTCATAGTGTTTTAGTTGAGGAGAGAGGTCTAGAGTAGAATCAGTTATTTTTTGATAAAGTTCATGACAAATTTTTAGTATGTTCACTACTGAATTTATATATATATATATATATATATATATATATATATATATATATAACCCTTATAACATCTTCAGGTATTTTTCTTTTATGTAAGTGTAAAAAATTCTCAAACACCACCAAAATTTGAAAATTGATGTGTTAATCATATTTAAATGTTGGCATAGAAGTAGAAACAAAAAAAATGAATAAATAAAAGATGACATGAATTACTTCATCCATCAATCAACATCAAACATGCTCAAGCACAACTAGACTATGAAAATCAGCAACTGAGCAGCAACCACCATTCTTGGTATTTCAAGAAAGCACATGAAACATCTGCTAAAAAAAATACAAGTAACAAGAAGTACTTCTGAAACTTCATATACATGAAAAGAATTCTAAAAATGAGAGGTAAAAACAGGAAAAAGAAAGTCAAAGCTGCTTAGAAACAGAGAATTATTAACATGGTCATCAATTATGGTGGCCTGTGAAGTCTATTAAAGATGTACAACTAGTGTGAAGAAGTGGCTTCAAAGACCAACTATGTACATTTCTAACTTATTGCTGACTGGAAAATCAATTGATTCATCTCCATCTTTTAAGACAAAGAAAAAAAGAAAAGGCCTCATAGATTCTGAGTATTTAAAAACTTCTACAATTTTGATGAAAAAGAAGAACTTATAGTGACCTTCAGTTATGAGTACCAAGGCCAATTGGTATATTATGACTCCAACTTTTACATCACCCAAGTCATTGATATTGCATCTCCATCTGTAATGTTTTAGGTGAAACAAAGTAAAGAAATGATTATTTCCTATGACTTTTGTCAGATGATATTGCATAAGTAGAATCAACATTTCTCTTCAGATGTCAGTTTCAAGTAATGGCTGCTTGTGAAAAGTGAAAAGAGCTTCTTTGTTGAATTTCTCACCCAAAAAGCGTGTCAAATTGGGCTTCTGGTACTTTTTACATTTTAAGGTTTTTATTGAAGTACAACTGAAAAAAAATATTTTCATCTCTGTTGTGCTATGAAATATAGGAATAAGTTACAAAGCATTAACTAATGAAATGGAACTCAAATTTGCCCTTCTATCATATTTTTGCTACTTTGTTTTTAAGCACACAATTTTCCCAATGGTCTAATCTAAAAATGATTTATTCCATTACTATTATCTTTCTTTTATTTCATGTCTACCTATTATGACATTACATGATTTTAACTAGTCTGAAGTTGGCACTTTCACTGTTGAATTTTATTTTTTTGTCCAATAACAAACCTTGAATGATCATAACACATTTGCTACCTAGCCTACCAAAATAAACAAGGTAGTATTTTTTATGGTTTCTCAAGATCTCTAGACCGGTATTCAATATTTTTAGTTATATTGAAAATAAAATTTTGTTAACTAAAATAAATTTTCAATGGAATTAATATTGCAAATAATGAAATTCCTTGTAGAGATAAAGGAGCTAACTGACCAAATCAAAGCATATGTATTTAAGAATGGGAGAATGCCTTGGTGTGATGACATTTGTTCAGACTTTCCACATAAGGGTCAGAGTTATGTGCAGAATTCATTAGTTGCAGTAACAGTATCTACCTAGAGAAACAAAATAAGAAATTAATGTCCAGTTAAAGGGAGCATAGTTAGAAGGCAATTACGGTTTTCTGATAGAAACATTCTTCTCTTCCACTTCACTGTAGAAAAGAATAAGATACCTAAGACAGGTGTTACTGTATCTGTTAGAAAACAAACTAGTTTCTTTGCATCTGTAATATTAAATATGGTCTTCAACAGGTAGAAAAGGATAGCTCGATAAGGTTGATTCAGGTTTTCCAAATTCTTACAATAGTGGGTTTGACAGTGAAGTCTAATAGTGGACCAATATGTATATTGCGTAGTGTAGACAAGATTGCATAATCAAAACAATCAAATCATTTAAGAAAATGAAGTCTTTATCTTATGAATATAAACTGTATCTCACATAATTTACCTTAAATGTTTTATCAATTTACAGAATACTTTTGGAATCTTAAGCTTTATTTGTAGAATAACTACTGTACATTTAGGATAAACACTTGTTCTTTCAGTGCACATGTAAAGAAAGTTTTGAATTTAAAAGTCTCAAATTAAAAGTAACATTGAAAGTGTAAGGCTTTAAAATTTAAAATGTAAAGTAATTTCACAGATAGAAAAATGTTTACTAACTTCAGAAATTGCAAAACTGTTGCATATAAATCAGTCTTAATCATGCATAAGCAGATACACAGTGGTGAGAAGCCATATTCTTGTGAAATGTGTGTGTCTTTTGTAAAGAAATCAATCTTACTTGTGCATATGCAGAAACCTATGCATGAAGAACCATATTCTCAAAAGTTGTGTATGTCTATTTTTTTTTTTTTCAGAAATCTGCATTACTCAAATATAAGCAGATACACACTGGTGAGAAGCCATATTCTTATAAAACATGTGGTCAATTCATACACAGAAATTTATTTTACAGGTGCATAAGTGGATACATACTTGTGAAATATGTGCATTTTCTTCAGTCTTGTATTATATGTTTGAATATTTCAGTGTCAGACCAAGTAAATTGTTTTTTTAGTCAAATTTGTAAAAAGAAAAAAAACTTTTTTATTTTCATTAAGAATATTTCTAAACAAATTTTCTAAACAGAATTTCTACTTCCATTAAATGTGGCAATATTAAATTGAACATTGAAATGAACCAGCATGTTCGGTTTACTTATGGTGAAATCTGATCTAGCGTAAAGTGAGTGCTGTTTAATTTGCATCATCAGAAAACAATGGAAATGAACAAAATAATAATTTTTGATAATTAGGATTTCGGAGTAGATTGAACATCGAAGTGTATTTTGTTTCCTAATGATGAAATCTGATCCAGCATAAGTTGAGTGCCGTTTATTTTGGGTCATCGGAGAACAGTGGAAATAAAGAAATTTATTTTACCAACTAAGAAATCGAAATAGCACTGAGTAAACAAGGCACCCATGATACCCACGTGTTGATCTGGCTTATAAACCTCCAGTTTGCTATATAAGCGAGTTGTAATACTGAAGAATGACAGAATTGGATCACGACCGTGGAAGCGTACGGTTGTGTCATCAGATTTCCCCGATGAGGGGTTGCTCGCAAGAGAGACAGAACCATGTGAGTATACGGTTGAGTCACTTCCCTCCCCACACTGTAGTAAGGTTGCTGACAATTCGGACCAATCAACGTCCTAATTGAAGACGTCACTGTATGAAAGAGTAAAATATATTTTATTGTAATTAATAAAATGAAAACAATTTTTTTAAAATTTCATTATTAATCGAAAAAAAATTTGGACTATAATGTCCTTAATATATATTATTTATTAAAGCAATTAAAAGCTTATGAAATTAAATAATGTCATAGTTTTATTGCATTTTAATATTGGAGCAGATTTTCAGAGATAAGAACAAAATGTTTCGAAA
This sequence comes from Ascarosepion bandense, assembly GCA_037127315.1. NCBI lineage: Eukaryota > Metazoa > Mollusca > Cephalopoda > Sepiida > Sepiidae > Ascarosepion > Ascarosepion bandense. The sequence goes on from JBBBDQ010001705.1 coordinate 45,240, forward strand.
AAAATAGATTATTTATATTTTGCAATGAGTCCTGCGTTTAACTAATAAACCATTTTTCCCAACAAAGTAGAGATTTAGTTACCTGCTAACTAAAATAAAAATAAGATTTTTCACCAAAATTTCAAACTTGTTAGAAGGGATTTAGACTTTTTTTCTAATAATAAAAAATACTTTGATCTTTAATAGTAGCATCAACTTTTAGATGGAAAAAATTTGTTTTTATTAAGTTTGGGGCCGTTTTATTCATACTATGCTTTTTTTTTTTCAGCGATTTTGTGGAGGTATCTCTACTTGAAATGAGTTCAAAGTTATATGTACAAAATGTTGAATGATTGTTCCTTTGGAAAAATAATATAAATGTATGATTGTGTCAATACATTAATTACATTAATTGTATGAGTATGTTGCAATTTTGGTATATGTATTAAATGCTACTTAACTTGGCAAAATTCAACATGTCGTACTTGCATGGATTTCAGTGACACACGATTGACGTTCGAATTCTCACTGAAGATTTATATTGAGTGAATAAGAGTTGAAATTGAAGTGAGGAAAGAGGACAAATGTCCGGATCACTTGAAGTTTTTCCGTTACATTTTAGCTTGTCGTCGCTGATGTTTCCATGTGTGACTGTTTTTTGACAGGTCATGGAATATCCTTAATTACTTAATCTGATCATGTGATCGGCTCTAGCGAGTCTTTTCACTTAGGTGTGAAAAAACGTTTGACTGACATCATCATTCATTTTTCTATTTCGTATCCAATCAGGATCCAGAATTTTGATTTTCACACTGACTTGTTAAATTTGCCTTGGTCGGCTTTTTCCAAAATGCTTTTAGTCATTTGAATCCGATTTTGCGGGTGTGCAATTTTTGTAAAAGTGAAGAAGAAAGTGATTTTAATTCTTAATTTTCTATCAAACATTTTAACGTGTTCTCACGTGCCTTCAATTCATTAGCCAATCAGCGAAGAGTTAGGTGAGCTTCAAACTTTACGTTTTTCAATGCAGCGTCTGTGCTAAAGAAAATATGAGTTATTGTTCTGTTTGTTTCTATATCAGTCATGAGTACTTCAAGTAGTTATAATGTTAATTGTTCTAGCATTTCAACTTGAGCAATGATTGGTATAGTTTTTATTGCTTCCAAGAATATTATTGAATATTGTTTTTTATCTTCATATACCTATTCTTTAATGATGAACCATGAGATTTCTTCAACATTTACTTCCTGATAAATACCAAGAGCACAAGTATTACAAACAAACTGGAAAATACAATAGAAAATTAAATGAGGAGAATTTTCTGTTTAATCCAACTTATATATATTGTGCGTACTTCTGGTGCAGTGGTTGTCAGCTTGGAATCAGAGAGCCTAGTTTGAATTCCAGTCCTATCCATTGCCTTCACTTTGGTACAAATAGCGTTAGGAAAGATATTAGCCTGTCCATTCTAGCTATGTATACATTAAATATTAGGACAGATTGGATTCTATAACCTTTGTTGCCAACCAGTCTGCCGCAGTAAGTAATAGTGACCTAATCTTCTCCTGATTAAAAATAAAATTCATATATATATATATATATATATATATATATATAGAGAGAGAGAGAGAGCAATCCATCTTCACATACATTTTTTTTTAAATGTCAGTAATCCATCTACATTTAGACACGAAATTAAGCCTTTTGTAGATTTTTCTCCTGGTGTCGTATAAGTAGTTTGTTGCCAGGTGAAAACTTTTAAAGGTACTTTCCTAAACTGTTTTGAGATTTTAAATATTGAAAATGATTTTTAATGTTTTTCATTACTCTAATAATGTCAATAATTTTGCTGGGTTTATTAGATTGATTTCAGAAATAATATATATAAATTCAAATGTACTTAAAATACTACATAAATTAAAATGCAAAGAAAAATACAATTAACATGAAAAAATATAAAGAAATATTATTTATGGTTAAATTTAAACATCTATTGAACAGGTGAAGAGGCTCATCCCTTGTTTCCTGTTTAGGATACGGTTTCCGGTTTTCTCTTTTCCAATCTTCTCACTTTTTTTTTTTTTTTCAATTGGAGTAGATAGACTAAACTATCGCCCGGTTCACACTCCACCCATGTTTATTGAACAGGTGAAGAGGCTCATCCCTTGTTCCCCGTTTAGGATGTGGTTTCCGGCTTTCTCTTTTCCAATCTTTTCACTCCTATGTAGCCCCCAGCACATCAGTGGCTTTACCGCCTTGCTCGGGGTGATATGATTAAAAAAAAAAATGTATCACTAAAATGAAGTTCATTAAAGATCCTGAATAACTTCACTGTAGAGTCTGATAAGGGCAAGTTAAGGATTTCATTTCACCCTGTGTCCTGAATCAAAGGTGAAGTAATATAAAAAGGTTCTCTGTCAAGTTATGAAACTTTGCCATTATCACAAAAAAGAAGAATAAAAATACGAGATGTTGAGTCTTAAATCAAATAGTAAAACTTATGAGATCAATCACTACACCTGCTTTGGAAGGAAAAGAAAAAAACAAATGAGAAAAGAAAACACACTGATTTTTCAGAAAATCCTTTCAGCAATGAATATCCTGCTACTATCAATAGAATTGATGGATCAAATTGAGTATCTACTGGCAGAAACTACCCTCATGAGTTGAAATATCAACAAAGTCGAAGTAAAGTAATATTTAGGAGTGAGATTACAGGTGGTGAAGTGGTTGACTTATGGAGAGTTCCTGATTGTATTAAACTGACATCAGAGGCATACATTTTTTTTTCAGGTAAACATGGAGTCAGGGTTAAAGAAGAAATCAAACACTAAGAATGATTAGTTCACAACAATGTTCTATTTGTAGAGAAAATAAAATTATCTCAATAAATTGAGTTTCAAACACACTTGTTCAAGGACATGGACAACTTGTTCACCCAACGATAACCAAATTGAGAACTTATAAAGCATTTTTAATAGATGGTAATTGACCAGTAAAGATTAATTTTGGAATATGTCTATACTTGTGAGAAGAGGTAGTATTTATATTATTTACAGTTTGGACTGTTGTCCTCATCTTTACTGCCATGTTTACAATATTTTGGAAATTATATGGACGGGTCTTCTTCAGGTGCTAAGAATTTTGAACCAAACACTTTATTTCAATAACTGGAGTATATCATTTTCAATAAATGTGAGATACCACTTCCATGTAGTTATATCCCTTTAACTCAACTCCCATGTAGTTATATCCCTTTAACAATTCTTCTGTAACCAGGTCATGAACTCTCAACTTTTTGGGTCAAGTCACTGAAACTAACCACCACCTTTGCCTTTATCCACTAGGCCATGTGTTCTTAAGGAAGACAAAATAGTTCAAATAGTGTAAATAATATGAATTTTGGAATACTACCATGGATTTTGAGCAGTCTGATTCACAAAGCTCACAAAATCAATGGATCTTTCGTGAATACACTTCTACGAGTGCACAGGATCACCTCACCAGTGATGTTATGCATTGGGGTTATGACATGTTTCAGGTCTTTCAACATAAGTATGATGTTCACCCAAGAGACTCTACCGGAACAATGGTATTCCAGCAGAAAATCCTGTAATTATCAAGTGCATAACAATGGATGAACAATTACAACTAGTTTCAGAACATACAATTTGCATTATCATATTTATGAATATTATGTAATTATAATTTACAATTATAACAATGTTTCTATAAGATTCTGTTACCTGGTTAATAAGACTGTAATAATAGGTAAAATTTATAAAACTGTTCTAACACGCAATATAACTTATATATAAAATTAACAGTACAAATACTTTCATGAATTAGCTAAGACTAACTTTAAAATGGCTTATAAGGTGAGATGCAGTGTATGTCAAGTCCTTTTTAGTCAAGACAAAATTGTAAGAGACTAAATTCTAAAGATTGCAGAGTGAATGTGTATAGCAAGTAAGGCTGTGATTGGGAATCATTGAACTGTAATTTGACCATCAGTCAGTCAATTAAATGCCATACGTGATACACGCTTTGGGTGATCATGTCTCAAAAGAGACATGACTGACTGGGCAGAAGATTATCCTGCAGTAGGTTGCCATTGCTTTCTGCGGTAGACTGGTTGCCAGCCAAGGCTATAGAACCCAATCTATCCTATTATTTAACCCATAAATGGAAGGAAAGAGATGGATTAATACCTTTCCCAAGGATATTTGCACATAAGTGAATGCAATGAATTCAACTGCCATATCTTGTTTAAATTTAAACAATACAGACTTTTAAAATTAGTAAATAAGATATTTTTTATTTACCCATTCCTTCAGTTGTTTGCCAACATTCTTTGTTGTGCCATCTGGAAGTCTTTCAACAACCAATCCTTCAACTAGAGCTGTAAAGACAAGGAATTATTTAAGCATAAATGACTGACAGAAGAGAGAATGAATTTTAATTTTCAGAATAAAATAAATAATTTAAAATAACTTAATCACAGAAATGTTTGACACTGCTGGATTAAAATCTAATTTTGTTTGTCATCCACACACACTTCTTTTTTAAATTTTCTCTATGTTTTGACCAGATAAAATGTGCGTTCCTCTTTTACTTTTGGCAAGTGTGGAGGATGATAGAAGTAGACATTAGTCTAATGTTCCTGAGACCAGTTCCATGTCATCTACATAGAGTAGGCTAAGAGTGCTTTTGAACTTAACACAATAGACCTGACACTGCTACAAAACCATCATGCCCACAATCAGCTGCCCAAGTGTGTTGACAGATAAGTTGAGCAATGGCAAAGTTAAATTAGGATGTGATTTGTAGCAATACTCTCTGTCATTAGGTGGTTTGCCATCACTTGCCATTCAGTAGCATTCCTATTTTTCATCCCTTGTAGGGACTTGCCATTTTTACATGTTACAGGAGTTTTCTTAAATTTAAATATACTTAGTAAATCCTTGTTACTTTTGCCTCAGGAAAAATTGTCACCTTGGAGATGAAGAGTGACCCATCTTTCAATCCCCAACAATTATTCTACAGTCAAATCATGACAAATCCTATCAGCATCTCATGACTGTCACAATTTAAATTATGTAACTCATACATGTCATCCAGCTGAGTTCATTTCTACAAGTGGAGGAGTACTAAACCATTCATTGTACTGCTCTCTAATTATTTAGCACTTCACTTTATTTTATGCATAGACCAAAATTAACAGTTGAAAAATAACTATACACATTAGTATTATTGCAAAAAAATATTTGTTACTATCTACCTAAGATTTTTCATGTTTTGGTAACAATGAAAATGTGCTCTTAAATTTTTGTTGGTGTCTTGTGGCTCTAAAACCTCTGAAGTTTATTATACTAAGAATAATTAGCCACTGATATTTGTCAGATGAAATAATAAAAAAAGCAAGAAAAGTGATCTTTGGAAAACTTTTCACTAAGTTACTTACCTTGATGGATAGGTATGAGAGAATCAAGGTAACCAAAGATTTTCATCAGTTCTTCAGTGCTCAATAAATTCAACTTTCTCATTGAGTCATGGTAAGTCTACAAAAGAAGAAAGATTTAAAATAATGTTTGCTTAGGCATTAGTCATTTATTGATACTAGTTTGATAATTTATAGCATTCAAGGATTGCTTTTCAAGTACTTGTTACCAAAAAAAAAAAAAAATTGGTTGGAAGCACACACAGGAAAAAAAAGGGAATAGGAGTCCAATAAGTTGACTAAGAAAAACAAATTCCCACTTCTCATCTCAATCTCCAATATGCCGCTCACCGTCCTGAAAAAACTCAACTCTTCTTAAATGAGCATACCATGTTTAATACACTTCATGCAGCCATCATTCAGCCAATGAGTGTCCAGAACCAGCCAATAAAAATGGCTACAAGCAACCCACCATGTTTGTATACACTTAACCCAGCCATCACTCAGTGAGCACCCAGAAACCAGTAAAAATAGATACAAGCAATCCCACCACCTCTGTCAGCATGAAATGCTGCCTGAATCACCATCTGCCTAAAACTCGTAGATTTGTTGTCTCCACACTCCCTTGCACTCCATACATGCAACTCTGGTCCTTTTGGGTTGTCGAGGTAAGTCACTGCTAAATACTTTAATCCACTAGGCTATTCTCCCATAGAACAATTCTGTGGAGAACTTATCGAGACTCACTGAAACTTTTCTCTTTTGTTACAGTTGTTGCTGAAAACTTGCTATCATTTGTCTGTCTTTCTTTATTAGTGGTGCACATATCAAATCTATTTCAATGCTAAGCCTACTAAGCCAGTCCTCAATAATATCAAGAAGTCACCTTCCTGACATATCAAGCATGGTGAGATTTGAATCCAGGCTTCATGGTAAGAAAGCAAACATTCTAACCACTCAGCCACGCACCCATTCATACATACATATACAAACACACATACATATACACACACATACATGCACATACACACACACATGCATGCACATATACATACATATACACGCATGCACATATACACACACATATACGCATGTACATATATATACACATATACACACACATGCACACACACATATACGCATGTACATATATATACACACATGCACACACACACACACATATATATATATATATCCACGCACACAGACATTCATACATGCAGCAAGTATCAAGCAGCTGAGTTATGTAGCGAGAACTACTGAGTTATTTGATACTAGAATTAAACAACATGTTCCACCAACAATTTTATTTTATGTTGACATAAAACTCCGCGAGGCAACGGCAATAGTTACCAAAAATAACAAACGCAGTTCTCAAATTTGCAATGTGGTTCTATGACGTCACACCTAAAAAACCTCTCTGAAGATGGCTCATGTGAGCCGAAAGCTTAGAAGCAAATTAATAAAAAATTATCCAAATGTTGGAGAATTTTTGTCTTTATTTTCAACTGGAATTAAAGCCAAAATACGTTTAGAACAGTTCATGATTAAACATAATAGACATTCATTGTCTCTTATATTTAGCAGTATATGTTTAGAAAAAAAAAAATATATATATATATACACGACATATATATATTTTTTTTTTTTAAATCATTTCACCCCAAACAAGGCATTCCATTGCCATTATTGCGCATGGGGCTACATAGGGGAAGGTAAAGAGGAGGAGTGGTTAGGTGTAGGAAATGTCAGAAGGAAGGTGATAGATGGGTAAGGATACTGAGGATGAGGGTTGGGCAGATGGGAAGAGTGTTTGAAAGAATGGGAGCGAGTTAGTGTGTTAGGAGGTGTCTATTGACCTTACATTTAAACTCCTGGAGATTGTAGCCATCGGGGAAGCAATCATGTGGAAGGGAATTCCACAGTCGGGAAGTGCGAGGAAAGAAACTGTTGGAGTAAAAGTTGCGGTTGCATTTTATTGGCTTCACTGTAAAAGGGTGGGATCTAGTTGCTAATCTAGTTTCTCATGCAAATTCATATCTAGGGGGCAGCAGTGATCTAAGTTCATTGGAGCAGAAGCTGTGAAAGTATTTATAGAAGAGACACAGGGAAGCCACGTCGAGCCGGTGAGAGAGAGACTGCAGGCGGTCTGCCAAGTTTGTATTGATCACATTACAGACCCTCCGCTGTACCTTGTCGAGAAGCCCGAGGAGAATAGCAGTAGCACCCGACCAGATATGGCAGCAGTATTCAATGCACGGGCGGATGGTAGATTTATATATGTGCAAGATAGATTCAGACGGAAAAAACTTCCGGGCCCTGCACAGAGAACCGACTTTCATAGCAGCAGGATGGATTCGATATAGCCATTCCATTTGAGGTCTGCTGTAAGTGTGAGACCAAGGAGGTGTAGTGTTTTACTCTCTGGGAGGCAAGCCTGGTCCATGCTAATGGGAGGTAGGTGAGATTGTCGATGATGGTTAATTGATAGAAGCATTAAAGCTTACGAGCCATTTCTTACCCCAGTCCACTATGGATTGGAGGTCATTTTCAAGCTCGGCTGCAAGGTTAGCTTTGTCACCTACAACAGATTTTTGGTCGACATGAGAGTAAACTGTGGTGTCATCGGCGTACATACCTACTTGGTATATTATGGAATCAGGGAGATCATTAATGCATATCAGGAAGAGTGTAGGACCTAGGATAGAGCCTTGAGGGACACCTGCGTTCGTATGGTAGTTCTGGGAGGCATGTCCGTTTAATAACACCTTCATTGCACGGTTAGAGAGGAATGACTGGATTAGTTGAAACAAATGTCCAGTTATACCATAGCTCGGCAGTTTGCATAGAAGGCCAGCATGCCAAACTCTGTCGAACGCTTTAGAGATATCCAAGGCAACGGTTCAGGCTTCACCATTCCTGTCGAGTGCCTGATATATGTACTCGGTGATGGTCGTTAGCATATCAGCAGTAGACCTGGTGAAGCGGAAACCGTACTGCTTGTCCGAGAGGAGCCTGTGTGCTGTGAGATGCTGAACCACCTCAGCGTTGATAATGGCTTCGAACACTTTGCCAAAGATCGGAAGAAGGCTGATAGGTCGGTAATTTGCGGGGTCCGAGGGTTCTCCAGTGATTTTAAATATAGGAACTACAGAGGAAGATTTCCAACAGGCAGGAAAGCAGGAAGCAGATAGCCAGAAGTTGTAGAGCTTAGAAAGGACAGAGGAAAGTTCAGGGGCACATTTCTTTAAGACTATGATTGGGATTCCGTCCCCCTCTGCTCGCTTTGTGAGGGTCAAGTTTTGAGATTATCTTAGAGACAAGTGAGGGTGTAATATGGACATCATTCAGTTGAGCATCAGTTCTAGGTGGGAAGTCAGGTGTAGAAACTCCAGATGAGTCCAGTCTCGAATTATTCAAGAATCTGTGGGCAAAGCATTCAGCCTTGTCCGCTGGGGAGGTGAGGACCTCAAATTTGTTTATTAGTGGGGGTATTGTGGACTTGCTCTTGTTAAGTACTCTTTTACAGAGCCACCAGTAGTCTTTGGTGCCGAACTTAGAGGATGCTATGCGTTGCTTCATTCTGGCAGCAAATAACATCTTAGCTTTGTTAAGTATCTTTTTACACTTATTATGAGCTGAAGCGAAAAGGCGTCTGTTTTGGTCTGATGCGTAGCTACGAAAGAGTCGGAAGAAATGATTCCAGTGGGCAATGGCGGCTGAGCAAGCAGGCGAGAACCATGGAGATGAATGAGATTTAAGCTGAAATTTCCTGGCAGGGATGAAGGCATCGATGCCAGCCTTAACCCAGGAGGAGACCTCGGATGCTCATTCTTCGAGGAGAAGACTAAAAACTTTGTTCCATGGGACGTCACAGAGGAAGTCTCGAAATGAATCCCAGTCTGCTCTTTGGTATCAGCAGGATATTCTACTTGTCTGGGTTTCTTGGGTTGGGTGGCAGTGGAATGAAATGTTGACGGAAACTACGGTGTGGGCAGAGTTGTCTGGTAGTGCAAGTGTCTAGGATGGAAGTGAAGCAGAGGTCTAGCAGTGAGTCCCTTCCGTTAGGGTTGTTGGAGAAACGCGTGGGGAAGTCCACCACTTGCATAAGGGATTGGGTGACTGAAAAATTCATGGTGTGGACACCAGCAGGGTGGGTGACAGTTCTCCAGCCACTTGGTGCAGTAGGTGTTAAAGTCACCAAACATGAATATATGGGCAGAGGGATGGGAAGAAATAGCTTGTCAATATTGTCAGAGATACTGTCAAGTAACGAACAGTCAGGGGAGGAAGGGGAGCGGTAGAGAAAGAAGAGATAGCTAATTGAGCTTAGAAGTGAGAGATGGAAGCACATGAAAGAATGATCCGGGGATTCAAGGGATGTCGCCCTAGCTAGGGGAAAGTGTTCGCTGACATACACACCAAGCCCATGCATATGAACACTGGAGTCCTTCCTGAAAAGGGGAAGGTAACCAGGAACGTCAAACTCAGAGGAGGGGATAGAAGGGTTAAGGTTAGTTTCGCATAGGGCCAAGATATCAGGTGAGTTAGTGTGAAGGAATGAATCAATGCTGAGGAAGTTAGTGCGGATACCACATATGTTAGTGAAAGAGATGCAGACGGGTTTGGGCGTTTTCGGACTAGCTAGTTTAGATAGGCTATTATGTTTGCTTTTTTCCATAGTGATTCAGTTAAGGAGAGGTCTTAGAATAGAGTCAGTTGATCACTTGTTTGCAGCATGTGAAGGATGGAGACTGGCGCGGCCTACAACAGAATGTGGCCTCGGGGTTGCCCACCGAATGTTCATGCAGGGATACCCGTCCATGCGCGATATGGCACTACAAGAACCCTGGCATTATTCAACTGTTGATCAGAGCAGCCTCTCAAGACGCTATGCAAGAGTTCAGGCTCCTAACTACCAGTTGAAAGCAGCAACCAGGAAACTGCCAACCCGGTACCCTCAGAATGTAAAGACGTTGCCACCATACTCCGTAACTGCAAAGAGTTTCCAGCTGAACTAACACTAAGACCAAAGAAGGGGGATGAACCGGAAACCCCTTCCTGAACAAGAAACAAGGCAATCACCTCTACTTTTGATCTAAAGAAGGGGGTGGAGTGTGAGACCAGGCGATAGTAGGAATTATCTACTCCAATTAAAAAAAGAAAAAGAAAAGAGTAAATGAAATTTACTAAGTTTTAACTTATACGACACACACACACACACACATATATATATATATATATATATATACATACGACACACATATATCCATATATATATATATATATATATATCTTTAAAAAGAACAGACGTCATATTATTTAAACCCGAGGAACCTTTCGACCAACTCTTATCAAGGGTTTTCGTTGGCTTTAATTTTAAGGGAATTATGGAAGGCAAGGCAAAATAAATTACTTACACTGCTGGGAGATGATGGAACTCGTTTAAAAATAAATTTATTGAAAAAAAACACATAAAATGTAAGGTGGGTGTACACATACAATTCCACAAGAGTGTTTAAAGGTGAAAAAATGTTAAATAAATACGAAGATGATGTGTAGACTGAGCGCTGTACAAGACAGTAAACCAGCTGTCCTCATATGCCGAGGCACACACTTGATTGTCCAAAAGATGTCGGCCAATAGCGGAATCCAGAACAGATTGTGTTGTTCTTATAGGTCTGAGAGAGCCACTGGAACGTATATTAACGAGGACGTGATGTGAAACCCGTGTCTCCAACCTCAGATCGGTACATCCTATGTATGCCGCATCACAACAGCATTTAAATTTTTAAACAATGGAACTCTTTTGAAAATAGGACAACCTATCTTTACTGAAGGAAGGAAACACAGGTCTAGTCTGAAAAACAACACGTAACTGCACCGCAAAATAACAGGACAAAACACATGCCGAAACTCTGTCAGCTACAGTTTGACATCTTCTACCAAGCCAAGGTATTTTCAGATACAAGGGACAGTGGCTCGGTCCTTCAACCTTAGGTTCTTTATAATGTTTGATCTTGCGATCAATTACCTGTTTCACCACATTAACCGAGTACCCGTTGCCTTCAAAAACCTCCTGCAAGCAAATTAATTTGCTTTCTAAACATTCAGGAGAACAAATATTCAAGGCACGGTGAACCAAGGTTTCTATCAGACCTAGTTTAAGAGACTTAGGGACAAACGATTTCCAATTAGTATACAAACCAGTGAAAGTTGGTTTGCGAAAAACAGAAGTCACGAAAGCACCATCCCGCCGCTGAACAAGGACATCTAAAAATGGCAGACATCCATCCCTTTCAATCTCCATGGTAAGCTGAAGGGAAAGATGTAAAGAATTTAGCTGAACTAAAAAAGTGTTCCGCATCAATGGCACTGTCAAATAAAGAGAAGGTATCATCAACATATCGTTGATATATCAAAGGTTCAGCTACCCTCTCAAAAAGCAGATGCTCATGAAATCCCACAAAAATATATTCACAAGGACAGGACCCAAAGGACTACCCATAGCAACACCATCCGTCTGAGCAAACATTGTCCCGTCAAAGCTAAATTCGACCCCCTCAGTTGCCAATCGCATACATTCCAGGAATAACTCCGGGAATTGCCGCGGCACCTAAACTCCCTCTCTATAACATGTCTACACAAATGTTAATAGTATCCTTTAATGGAACTGTGACACGTTAACTAGACATATATGTATTTTATTATAATAGATTAAAATAGAAAATAGATTAGAATAGAAAATAGTTTAAAAACATATTTAACAAAAGTGAAAAAGAAGAGGAAAAAATAAATAAACGCTTTTTCTTTTATGAGGAAAATTGTCCTCCGGTAAATAT
>JBBBDQ010001705.1:62500-67500 GCA_037127315.1 Ascarosepion bandense
ATAAACTCAACTTGTACCGCTAAAAATTTTCGGGATAGGTGTCATCTATGTTTATTGGAGAAGATTCTGATTTTGAAGTATCCTCATCAGGACTTACTTTTGAATCTGAGGAAGGAATTCATTAATAAGTGCCGTCATAGGGCGGATTTTAAAATTTAATTTTTAATTTTAATTTTTTTTTTTTTAAATTTTAATTTTTTAATTTCTAATTTTTCTTTTTATAATTTTTATGTATATGTGTATGTTTGTGTGTGGATGTGCATATTTGTGTATATATGTATATATGTATTTATGTGAAAAAAAATTTTTTAGCTATTTAAATGCACTTTTTCATAATATTCATTAATTTTTTTGTTTTTTTATATGTATGTGTGGGTGCATATGTAATATGTATATATATATATATATATGTGTGTGTGTGTGTATGTGTGTATAGGTGGTGTGCATATGTGTGTACACATATATGTTGTGTGTGTGTGAATTTTTTGTATATAGGTGTGTACATATATATGTGTGTATGCGCATGTATATGTTTATACGTATTTAAGTGTATGAAATTGAATGTATGTGTGTGTGTGTATATATGTATTCTTAATTGTAGAATTGTGTGTGTGTGTATATGTATGTATGTATGTGTGTGTGTGCTTCTACATGTATGTATAATTGTCAATGAATTTTTTTCTTTTTTTTTTACCTAGCGATGTCTTTATTTAGTTAAATTCAAATGACCTAATTTTTTTAAAAATAATTTTATTTTCAATCCTATGTCTTTTTATTCCCTTTAAAATTAATTATGCCTTTTTAAATAAAGGCCTTTTTCTAATACTTCAACATTTTTGGGAAGATAGGTTTTTGAATATATCCAATGTCTGTAATATTATAAAAAAATTTTTTCTTTCTTTTCTTTTCTTTTTCCCTGCCTTCCTTCCTTTATCTCTCTTACCTCCCACCTTTTTTCCGTGTTGCTTAACGTTACGTCAATTTAACACGAATGTCTGGTAATTTTTATTTACAATTCTCTTTCCTTCTTTTGTGAACCCAGACGATGTCAATTTTTTCTTTTCTTTTCTTGTTTATTTGATTTTATTTTGTTTTATCTTTTTCTTTTATTTTTCCTTTTTATTTTTTAATTTCTTTGCAAATCTATTTAAAAAGGAAAAGTAGACTAATTTTTCTCAAGTTTCTGAAAGGATTTTTCTGTTGCTGAGGTGATGTGTTATCCCCCGTAGGGATCTTCATATCGAAATGGCCATTCAACATCATTGAATTAAACCTTTTTTAATTTATGTTTGCTCTGTAATATTTTATTACATGGAGCTCTCTTCCTGTATCATTTTTTAATATTAAAATAAAATTATTAATATTATTTAGGACCAGGTCTTTGGAATTTACATTCCTGCTTTTTTCCCTTGGATTGAAGTATCTAAAATAAATATATATAAATATATATATATGTAAAACCCACATATATCCACATATATATATATATATATATATATATATATATATATATATATACACGACACAAATATATCCATATATATAGATATATATATACACAACACACATATATCCTCATATATAGATATATATATACACAACACACATATATCCATATATATAGATATATGTATACGACACACATATATCCATATATATTTATGACACACATATATCCATATCTATATATATATATACACTACACACATACATACATCCATATATATATATATATGACACACATATATCCATGTCTATATATATATATACACTACACACATACATACATCCATATATATATATATGACACACATATATCCATATCTATATGTATATACACTACACACATACATACATCCATATATATATATATGTATATATACTACACACATATATCCATATGTATATATATATATATATATACTACACACATATATCCATATGTGCGTATATATATATACTACACACATATATCCATATGTGTGTATATATATATATATACTACACACATATATCCATATGTGTATATATATATATATATATACTACACACATATATCCATATGTGTATATATATATATATATATATACTACACACATATATCCATATGTGTATATATATATATATATATATGTACTACACACATATATCCATATGTGTATATATATATATATATATATACTACACACATATATCCATATGTGTATATATATATATATACTACACACATATATCCATATGTGTATATATATATATATACTACACACATATATCCGTATGTGTATATATATATATATATACTACACACATATATCCATATGTGTATATATATATATATACTACACACATATATCCATATGTATGTATATATATATATATATACTACACACATATATCCATATGTATGTATATATATATACATATATATATACTACACACATATATCCATATGTATGTATATATATATACATATATATATACTACACACATATATCCATATGTATATGTATATATAGACTACACACATATATCCATATGTATGTATATATATATATATATATAGACTACACATGTATATCCATATGTATATATATATATATATATATATATATACTACACACATATATCCATATGCATATATGTATATATATATATACTACACACATATATCCATATGCATATATGTATATATATATATATATATACTACACACATATATCCATATGCTTATATGTATATATAGATATACTACACACATATATCCATATGCATATATGTATATATATATATATACTACACACACATATCCATATGCATATATGTATATATATATATATATACTACACACTTATATCCATATCCATATGTATATATATATATATATATATGCTACACACATATATCCATATGTATATATATGTATATGCTACACACATATATCCCTGTGTATATATATATATATATGCTACACACATATATCCATGTGTATATATATATATATATGCTACACACATATATCCATATGTATATATATATATATGCTACACACATATATCCATATGTATATATATATATATATGCCACACACATATATCCAGATGTATATATAATATGCTACACACATATATCCATATGTATATATATATATATGCCACACACATATATCCATATGTATATATATATATATGCCACACACATATATCCATATGTATATATATATATATGCCACACACATATATCCATATGTATATATATATATATGCCACACACATATATCCATATGTATATATATATATATGCCACACACATATATCCATATGTATATATATATATATATATGCCACACACATATATCCATATGTATATATATATGTATGCCACACACATATATCCATATGTATATATATATATATATATGCCACACACATATATCCATATGTATATATATATATATGCCACACACATATATCCATATGTATATATATATATATGCCACACACATATATCCATATGTATATATATATATATGCCACACACATATATCCATATGTATATATATATATATATGCCACACACATATATCCATATGTATATATATATATATGCCACACACATATATCCATATATATATATATATATGCCACACACATATATCCATATATATATGCCACACACATATATCCGTATGTATATATATATATATATATATATATATATATATGAACACACATATATCCATATGTATATATATATATATATATACTACACACACATATATCCATATGTATATATATATATATATATACTACACACACATATATCCATATGTATATATATATATATATATATACTACACACACATATATCCATATGTATATATATATATATATATACTACACACACATATATCCATATATATATATATACTACACACACATATATCCATATATATATATATATATACTACACACACATATATCCATATGTATATATATATATATATACTACACACACATATATCCATATGTATATATATATATATATATACTACACACACATATATCCATATGTATATATATATATATATACACTACACACACATATATCTATATGTATATATATATATATATACTACACACACATATATCCATATGTATATATATATATATATACTACACACACATATATCCATATGTATATATATATATATATATATATACTACACACACATATATCCATATGTATATATATATATATATACTACACACACATATATCCATATGTATATATATATATATATATACTACACACACATATCCATATGTATATATATATATATATATATATATATATACACACACACACATATATATATATATATGCCACACAGATATATCCATATGTATATATATATATATAAACACTACACACATATATCCATTTGTGTATATATATATATATACACTACACACATCTATCCATATGTATATATATATATATATACACTACACACATCTATCCATATGTATATATATATATATATATATACACTACACACATCTATCCATGTATATATATATATATATATATATATATATATATATATATATGCCACACACATAGGTCTTTGGAATTTACATTCCTGCATTTTTCCCTTGGATTGAAGTATCTGAAATAAATATATATAAATATATATATATGTAAAACCCACATATATCCACATATATATATATATATATATATATATATATATATATATATACACGACACACATATATCCATATATATAGATATATGTATACGACACACATATATCCATATATATTTATATGACACACATATATCCATATCTATATATATATACACTACACGCATACAAACATCCATATATATTTATATGACACACATATATCCATATCTATATATATATACACTACACACATACATACATCCTTATATATATATATATGTATATATACTACACACATATATCAATATGT
>JBBBDQ010001705.1:70000-72500 GCA_037127315.1 Ascarosepion bandense
TCCATATGTATATATATATATATATATATACTACACACACATATCCATATGTATATATATATATATATATATATACTACACACACATATCCATATGTATATATATATATATATATACTACACACACATATCCATATGTATATATATATATATATATATATACTACACACACATATCCATATGTATATATATATATATATATACTACACACACATATCCATATGTATATATATATATATATATATACATACCACACACATATCCATATGTATATATATATACTACACACATATCCATATGTATATATATACTACACACATATCCATATGTATATATATATACTACACACATATCCATATGTATATATATATACTACACACATATCCATATGTATATATATATATACTACACACACACATCCATATGTATATATATATATATATATATACTACACACACATATCCATATGTATATATATACTACACACATATCCATATGTATATATATATACTTCACACATATATCCATATGTATATATCGCAAACTTAAGAACTGCGTTTATTCTTTTTGGTAACTATTGCCGTTGCCAAGCGGAGTTTTATGTCAACACAAAATAAAATCGTCGGTGATGGTGGATTTTATAATATTTCAGTTTAAACTACCTCTCTGAAGATGGCTCATGTGAGCCGAAAGCTTAGAAGAAAACCAATAAATAATTATCCAAATGTTGGAGAATTTTTGTCTTTATTTTCAACTGAAATTAAAGCAAAAATATGACGTTTAGAACGGCTCATGATTAAACATAATAGAGATTCATTGTCTCTTATATTTAATAGAATATGTATATATATATATACTTCGCACATATACCCATATGTATATATATATATACTTCACACATATATCCATATGTATATATATATATCACACATATACCTATATGTATATATATATACTTCACACATATATCCATATGTATATATATATATATGCTACACACATATATCCATATGTGTATATATATATATACTACATACATATGTCCATATGTATATATATATATGTATATACTACACACATATATCCATGTGTATATATATATATATATATATATACTACATACATATGTCCATATGTATATATATATATATATATACTACACACATATATCCATATGTGTGTATATATATATATATATATATATATGCTACATACATATGTCCATATGTATATATATATGTATATACTACACACATATATCAATATGTATATATATATATACACTACCCACATATAGATATACGTATATATATATATATACACTACCCACATATATCCATATGTATATATATACACTACCCACATATATCCATATGTATATATATACACTACCCACATATATCCATATGTATATATATACACTACCCACATATAGATATACGTATATATATATACACTACCCACATATAGATATACGTATATATATATACACTACCCACATATAGATATACGTATATATATATACACTACCCACATATAGATATACGTATATATATACACACACTACCCACATATATCCATATGTATATATATATACACACACCACCCACATATATCCATATGTATATATATACACTACCCACATATAGATATACGTATATATATACACACTACCCACATATAGATATACGTATATATATACACACTACCCACATATATCCATACGTATATATATATACACACTACCCACATATCCATATGTATATATATATACACACTACCCACATATATCCATATGTATATATATATACACACTACCCACATATATCCATATGTATATACATATACACACTACCCACATATATCCATATGTATATATATATATACACACTACCCACATATATCCATATGTATATATATATATACACACACTACCCACATATATCCATATGTATATATATATATACACACTACCCACATATATCCATATGTATATATATATACACACTACCCACATATATCCATATGTATATATATATACACACTACCCACATATATCCATATGTATATATATATACACACTACCCACATATATCCATATGTATATATATATACACACTACCCACATATATCCATATGTATATATATATATACACACTACCCACATATATCCATATGTATATATATATACACACTACCCACATATATCCATATGTATATATATATACACACTACCCACATATATCCATATGTATATATATATACACACTACCCACATATATCCATATGTATATATATATATACACACTACCCACATATATCCATATGTATATATATATACACACTACCCACATATATCCATATGTATATATATATACACACTACCCACATATATCCATATGTATATATATATATACACACTACCCACATATATCCATATGTATATATATATACACTACCCACATATATCCATATGTATATATATACACACTACCCACATA
>JBBBDQ010001705.1:82500-115815 GCA_037127315.1 Ascarosepion bandense
GAAATGACAACAAAACCATGTAGTCAAATGCAATGTAATATGTTATTTCCTGTTTTAAAGTTGATTTTATTGAGTGTTGGTTGTTTTGATTTGATGTACATGGCCTCCAATATCTGCAGGTTCCTCTTACTGTGTGTATGAGTAAGGATCACCGTATTGTTGACCAAAATCTGTCTGATATTACCTACATGTTTATGTTTTTCAGAGAAATGTTGTTTAATAGTTCTCTGATCAGAAAGATGACATGTAAGTCTACGGGAGTGTGTGGTTGTAGTAAAACCAATATATGTACTAGGTTTTTGAGTAGTATCAGAGATGCAATTTGGTACACTACATTGGTTTTTTTGTAGAGAATTTAGTTTAGTGCTTGTTGGGTTATTATAGACTATGAGGTCAATTGTTTTAAACTTTTTATAATATATAATGAGTTTAATTTGATTATTACTTTCGACTGGTTTAACATTTCTACGTATTACGCTTTTGAGAGTTTTTTCATCTTGTTTATAATTATTATGTATTTCGTTGCAATAGTATAAGTTAATAGTGTTATGTTTATTTTGATGTAACTCATTATTATTAATATTATCATTAGTGTTAGAGCTACTGTTAATTTTGTTGAGATACACTTTAATTTGTTGATCAATAACGGAGTTAGGAAATCCATTATTGACTAGTGTTTGCTTAATGTTGTGTAATTCTTTATAAAATATAGATTTGGAAGAAGATATCATTTGTGTGTGTTGAAGTAAGATTTTTATAACAGCTAACTTATATCGTTGGGGGCATTCACTATTATAATTAAGAAGACACGAATTTATGCTAGTTGGTTTCCTATATAGAGAAGTAGTAAATTTATGTGTGCTAGAATCAATGAATACATCAAGGAATGGGAGATTGTTATTAATATTAAGTTCTAATGTAAATCTGAGGATGGAGTGACTTTCAAATTTATTTTTTAGATATTTAATTTGATCGATATTCTTAGCTAAAACAAAGGTGTCATCTATGTATCTTACATATATAGAGGGTTTATATTGTCATTAATTATTTTATTTTCTAGACTTGCCATATAATAATTAGAAAAGAGGGGACCTAAAGGAGATCCCATCGCAATACCATCTATTTGTGTATAAATATTGCCTAAGGGATCGAGAAAGGGTAATTGTGTGGTGCATGCTAATCATAGTTTTTTTAATATAGTGGGTTAATATTGATTGATGGGAGAGTAGCATGATTGTATACATCATGGATAATGATGTCAATTGTTTCCTGGACGGGAACATTTGTGAATAAGTTTTGGACATCCAAAGATGCAATTATTTGATTCTTAGGTTTTACGGAATGGAGAATCTGTAAAAATTTGTCCATGGAATTAATACTATATTTACCAGGAAAATAGGGAGTAATTAGTTTGCTAAGTGTTTTGGAAAGGTTATATATTGGTGTGGGTATTTGAGAAATGATAGGTCAGAGGGGATGATCTTTTTTATGGATTTTTACATTTCCATAAAGGTAGCTGGGCTGATAATCACCTATAATCTTTTGAAGTTTATAGGATCCTATTTCAGCATTGTTTGCAGTAATAAGTTTATTAATATGTTTTTTAAGTTGGGTTGTGGTATTACTAGTTAATTTTTTAAATTTATTGTGATCGTCCAGAATGGCCTGTAATTTGGAGTGATATTCCTGTCTATATATATATATATATATGTGTGTGTGTGTGTGTGTGTACATATATGTATGTGTGTATGTATATATATATATATATATATATATATATATATATATACACACACACATGTACATATATATATACACACACACACACACACATGTTGGCATGAAAGCCTAAAAAGCAATAGTTGTTTCCAGTTAAAGCAAAACCGTAGACTGAAAGAAAAATGAATGGATGTAAGTCAAATTTTGATTTTCTGGTATCAATATCAAATAAGTCTTTTTCACCATAAATTGAATTTTGAAGGCTAAATAAGTCCTCTGAGTAAATGGTACCATGGCTGAGACTAAGAACTACAATTATATCACTTATAGCCAAACCTGAAGCAAAAACTCATTTTTTGAAAGTTTATAAGTTCGTCTTGTTTCAGTTATTGGATCAACTGAGCTAAGAATATCAGAATATTTCAAAATTGATATATTTGAATGTGATGGATAATAGAAAGATGGAGAGAGTCCATTTGGTTGTAAAAATGTCAATTTCAGCTCTCCATTATCTGAATATTTTTCAAGTACATATCCTAACCACCAATTTCTATCATGAAGTGCTGTCACAAATCCGTTAATGTCTTTGAACTCCATATTGTTTCGTTTTGTGATTCAAACTATCCTTCCTTTATTTTGTGTTGACACTTTTTTTACTTTCACTTCTCTCTGAGAGACAGAAATGAAAGTATGTAATTTCTGTGTTCTTATAATAATGGAGGAATTGCTAAATCTATCTTCTAAGATATTTGCTTCATTCATCCATTCTGCAGTTGAGGAATATAAGAAATGTATTTCAGAAATATTTTTTCTCACATAAAAATACAGCTGTCTTGGCGTCATGATTTGTTCATTATAGGCTTGCTGCAGGCTAGCTTTTGCTGCTAACCTTTTAACAGTGCCACCTAACCCATCACATGGTCCTTTCCCATGAGAAGTAGCAAAAAAGTGCCACTCTGCATCGATACCAAAATCAAATTTATGGTTGCACAAATTTATAAAGTTTTTAAATTTTTTATAGTGTGAAACAGCATCATCAGAGAAATATATCATTTTTTGGACATCAAAATCAAGAATTTTTTTTAATTTTTCTATAAGCTTTCTCTGAAACAAATGGTCAGCTACTGTGTCATGCTTGAGACAATCAGATATTATTACAAAATTAATATGCTCAAGGTCAACTCTATTTCTATAGTAGCAGATGAATGGATGCAATGTAGCTTGATCATTATTCCAGTGGAAGCCTTCAGCTGCATCTTGCAAAATAAATTAATAATTCTCAGCAAAATCTGCTATTGTTAAGACTTCACCAACCTCCAAAGAACCTTTTCTATCAGATAAAAATTTTTAATTGTGCTTTGGCAATGAAATTATGCTTCTTCAATGTTTGAAGGCCTGCATGGAAAGTTTCAATGAATTCCTCTGTAGATTGTGATAGTTTGTAGAGTGGTTCAAACAGTTGATAACCACTGTTTGTATACAAAATCAACTAAATTTTTGTAAAAAATTTCTTCCATATGCAAAACAAAATCATCCATCAGTTTGCTGCAAGTTGAGCAGTCACTAAAGTAGCAACCTGCTGATGCTTCATTGCATGTAACAGCAAGTATGCATTAGTGGTAATCTGTCAAAGGATAATTTTCTCCTTCAGTCAGTTTACCAAGATGAGATCCTGCAATCATCAACTTCATATTCTGATGGATTGTACAAATGCAGACAGTATTTTTCTCTTGGTTCTTTGATTTGAATAATTCAAATGCCTCTTTCAAGTTAGAGAACAAGATATTTTTGTTCCTGAACCCGTTTGCCATCCTTTAAAACCATCTTGTAATCATTTTTCCCAGGCATCACTCTACTGACTTTTTCCCTTTTATAAAACTGCCTCACTTTATCAATCGTCTCTTATGGGAATCTAGTTTTTCGTGTAATTGGCAAAGCTAAAATTCCTTCCTCATTCACAAGTTTTTTTGCTTGTCTCGCCATGTACATTATAGTGCCTAATTCTGTTTGTATTTTGCTTAGACTCCAGATTTTTGGAAGTGCAATCAGAATTTGAATTTTTTGTGATCTCTTTTCACTTGCAAACTTCTCTTTCAACTGGGTGATGATTTTTCTTTCAAAGTTTTGGTGTTCTGCACTAGCTGATTCCTCAGGAGAAATGTTTGATGAAATTATACCAATTCTATCAGATATTGCTCCTGAAATTTTTTCTATTTTTTCTTCTTATAAATGGTATATTTTTCAAGTTTTCATCGCTTTACTGTTGATTCACTAATAATACAGTTCACTGTAAATCAGTTTCAGAATCCACAAAAATGTTTGAAGATTATGGCTGATCTTTATCTATTGTTAAAGCAGTGTCAAAATACTCAGCTGATGTAATGTTTTTTGACATTGTGTGCAAATCTTCTGACCAGGGATCAATTTGAATTGTTTGTTATTATCAGCACATTCCTAGGATATTTTCCTTAAACCTTTTCTGACTTTCTATATATTGTAAATTTAAACTGATGAGGAGGTCACATTTTTTCACTTTGCCCTAAACTGAGTTTAATTACCCTTTAGCATGGACAGTATACATTAGTTAAAGTTAAATATCTCGGATATGTGATTGGACATGAAAAAGTTAGACTGATAAAAGTGAAAAATTAGCCATTGCGAACTTTCCATGTCACCCAAACAGCCGAAGTTTAAGAAGATTTTTGGGAATGGCAAATTATCGGAGGTATTGTCGAAACCTAGCCACAATTGCTGCACTGTTGACAAATTTATTGGGAAAAGGACATAAGTTTATGTGGACGACAGAGTGTGAAGTCGCCTTTGAAACCATTAAGGACAAATTAAAGTCAACCCCAGTACTAAAGGCTCTGGACTTCAGGAGACCATTCCAAATGCATGTGGATACTAGCGATATGGGAATTGGGGCAGTATTGATGCAGGAAGATGAAAACAGGAAGATACATCCTGTGAGCTTTTATTCCAAAAAGCTAAATCAATGCCAAAAATCATACTCAACTACTGAAAAAGAAGCCCTAGCACTGATATTAGCAATATTGTATTTTGAAATTTATATCACAAATTCTCTTTCTCCCACGATCGTAACAGATCATAACCCCCTAACATTCATAGATTGCATGCAAAATAAGAACAGAAGATTACAACCTTAGAGCTTAATATTACAAGAGTTTAATATTCAAAGCAAACATATCTTTGAATATTAAACAAGAGTTTTCATCCAACTATACACTATGTGTATATTTGAATGAGACTGTAAGAAGATCTTACGTATATTTTGTAATGCAAACAAAAGAGGTGATTTTAATAAAAAAAAATGTCTAGGAACAATTGTGAATGCAGAAATTTCTTAAAATATGTGGTTAAAAAAAAGAAATACAAGGAAAAGGGTTTTTTTTTCTTTTCTTTTCATTTAATGGATATAGAGATAACAACACACACACCCATGCATATGAAGGTGGACTTTGCTAGTAACAAGAGGTTGATCACTTGAATGAATGACCAGTGCCAGTGTTGGAATAGCAGGTCAAGGATAGGTGACCTAGATAAAAGCCAAACAGGAAATAAACTAGCAGTCTGATGTCATCAGAAGGTCATGGAAGCAGCATAAGTTAAAATTCCAGCCAAAAGATGTCATGTGAGAAGAGAAAATTAAAAGAAGAAATTAATCAGTTGCTTGCTGGGTCTCCATGAAGCAAGAACTGTTTACCTGAACAATGAAGGAATGATAGCGAGGATCAGCCCATTTCATCACAAGTAACTCCCATAAGAAAAAAAGGACCAAAGGTGTAAAGTCTTATTTGTTAATAGAAGAAAGAAAACGGAATTATGCTGTGTATCAAGAAAAAAAGAAATATAACAACGAAGACAAAACAATATTAATATCTGAATGTTGACATAGAATTGTCAAAAGAATATATATATACTGATACAAATATACATCGCTGGCTGTGCCCATCAATAACATCCACAGAACTGAGAATAATAATTTTTGTGTAAAAAAATAAATAAATAAATAAATAAAAAATTTAAAAAAAAGAAGAAAAAGTTCTTAAACTTACAGTTTTTACAACTCCAAGATCCTGGATCAAATCCAATTCTCCTTGATAGAGTTCAAATATAGCCTAGAAAAGAATAGTCTCATTTCACAACATATACTTTAATAAAGATTGCTACCACCAAAAGTAGCAATCTCATTTTTCTCTATAGCATTTCTCATACAGAATTTTTGCTAAAATATGATTTTAAAAAGCTCTGTCTCCTTGATACCGAAACTTTTTTATGTTAATGAATGAATAGCCAAGTTAGAAATTCAAACTCAAGAAATGACAGATTCATTTGATAACTTTTTCATATTTGTTGACACAATTTTAGAAGACAATTGAAAATTTTAAATTTCAAATTGAACATACTTTGAAATAAAATAAAAAAACTTACAAAAATCATGGATTTATAATTATTTCACTTTTTTAATGCATATATTAAATATATAAACCAATGCAAACAATGCATATGATTAAAAAGCAAATTTAGCAAAGCTGTTTTACAATACAAACCTTTCAAGTATACTGACATTCACAATCTTAAGTAGCAGAAAGTTTTTTGCATCAACAAACATTTGCAAAATACTTTTGCTCGACTTTAAAAAACTTTTAAAAAATACAAACAATTTTTTTTTACATTTACTAGGGGTCTCATACATGCAACTATCTTTCTGTGACCTGCATACTATCTTTTTGTTGCTTATTAGTTGGTTGATTTTATTTAGTGGCATATCAACCTCTTCTTAGTTATATAATGCTGAAATCTAAATATTTGTTCATAATCTTATACTTAATACTACTGATATTTTGTACATAATTTTATACTTTCAGAGTATAGGCATGTTTTTTAAATATACTTTTTGTAAATTATAAAATGTACTGTTGATAATTTTACTATAAAAATTTCTTTTTTTTTAGTGTTGCATTGATCATTTTGCTATAAAAATGTATTGTTGATCAAAATGACCAATACTTTATAAAAATGTACAGATTTACAGATTTTTGTTTGGAGGATTTACTATTTGTCCATAACTGGAACCTTAACAGGTGCTACCACTCCGAGTCAGGGTGGACCTGGAAACAACAGCAATTAAGAGGAGATTCCATGCTCCTCACAACCTATCACAGGCCTTGTTGTTGGATACAGTTTACAGTCATACCCAGGACTGAGTGATGGGGGCAATTGATATATGATACAACTAACACAGACAAGAGGAAATGAAATTTTCTTTTTCCTCATAAGGGATAAATTTGTCTACTCATATTGCCATGTGGGCATAGCTGAGATGTCACACAACAAAAAATGAGGATTATTTTTCATTACAAGAAAAGGAATAGGTTTGATGTCATTGAGGTACACGAGGGGACATAACTACTGTCAGTCAGTTAAGTGCTATACGTGAAACACACTTGGGCGATCATGTCTTGAAAGAGACATGACTGACTGGGCAGAAGATTATCCCGCAGTAGGTTGCCATTGCTTTCTGCAGTAGACTGGTTGCCAGCCAAGGCTATAGAACCCAATCTGTCCTGTTATTTAACCCATAACTGGAAGGAAGTGACAGATTAATCTTTCCCAAGGGTATTTGCACGTAAGTGAATGCAATGAATTTAACTGGAATTCGAACGCAGCTCCCCGATTATCTTGTTCCGAGCCGATATCCACGGCACCACAACACACATCCCTACTACTGTACACAACAGAAAAACTTGTTAAAAGTGGTTTGAGAAAAGATTGCTAAATAAACAAAAATTTCAAGGAAGAAAGATGCTTTTGATAAATTGCATAATTGAATTAAAAATAAATGTTGGCAATATCACAGAAAAATTCCCAAAGAAAACCAAACTTTTCAAGAAAAGTGAGAATATTTGAAATTTTATGCAAAAATAAAGAATAAAGTACTTTGTTTGATATATAAGAAACAAATGATATATTATTCCAGCAAATATCTGAAACACAAAAAGTAGAATTTCACACATGCAAAATCTGATCAAAATCGCTGAAAACAAATTTTGAAGAAAAAAACAACCAGTGTGAAAACTAGTAATTCCGGATTCTGATTGGACAAAAAACAACAAACAAAAGTTTATGACCCATATCATATTTTTTACTACCTAAAGAAATAAATTTGCATTTGGATCTGATCATGTGATGAACATTGACTACTTAAATGACATTTCTCGACTGGTTATTCAGAGAGAAACGAAGAAGGCAGAGAACATTCAACCAGCCACAATGTAACAAGAGAAATTTCAAAATGCTAAACCGGTACATGTCCCAGCAACACACATACACACTACCTCACCTTCTTATGTGCTGTTTTCCTTTATCTCTTCTTCGTCTTCACTTACCTGCCATCAACAAAAAGATAATAATAAGACACTTCAACTGACTCCTAAAAATTATCGTTGATAATCACATTTTTCCTTTATCGTTTTTATTCCTCTTGACTTACTTGTCATCCACAGAAAGAAAGAAAGGAACAAAGACATTGCTAATACTCTGTTGAGACACACAGAGAACATAGGCTTATCTTTTTCTGCACACACATTTCGCTACAACAAACGAACTCTGTTTTCATTTAACTCCTTACTACACTTTCTCTTAGAACATTTTCACAGTTTGATTATTTCATACAAATTGATGTTATTCTGTTCTATAAATAAATTTCCACTTATCCAAACAAGCGAGACAGTTTTTGCCTTTTGTTCAACCTTCTGATATTTTAAGTTGTGGGGTATTTTAATAGTGCTTGGCACAAGGCTAATTTGATAAACATAACTGAGGTCCCTACAGATATGTGTGAATAATGTTGCTGTGTGAAAAGAAGCATTAAGGAAAGCACATGCTGATCTGTATGATGCATTCAATGGAAAGATAAAAAGTTTGGGATTTTAAGAGCACTCTTTCTAAACAACAGTCCTTTTTGCTTAACTTGGACAAAACAAGTGAAAATGATGAAAGAGGTACAAGTTTTGCTATAAGTAAAATAATTGGAAACTCATCACAGTCCATCACTGAAGAAAATTTAATCATAGATTACTATTTAAAAGGTTCTGTTCCAAGAAAAGAAAAATATTTGAAAACAACTGTTTGTCACCTAACAGAGTTGCCACTTCAATTTTTTACTACATTTCAGATTTTTTTTTAAATTTTCCATCACAGTTGAGGAAAACATTGTCTTTAAAGAATTACCTTTGAGAGGAAAGTGACATGACAGGAAATAGTGAATTAGAGAAAAAGAATTGAGCATGCAGGACTGGAATGGTCAAAATTTGTAGCAGTGACAATTACATGGTGTATCTAGAATGTGCTCCCCACCATGCTATTAAGTGACTCAGTCTGGAGATTGTTTTCAAGAGGTTTTGCTTTGAAACGATAGTAAATTGTTCTTATCAATGAAAAGAAAAGGTTATCCAGAGTTAATTGATGCAATTCCTCACTGATGATTATCTAAACTTTAAGCTCCAGAGCCCAAAGCAGATAATAACATGTACAATGGTATGAAAGCTTTCTAATGTAATTTTTTATGAACAAAGCAGTTTGCAAGTGGGAACTTAGCATATTTTATGGCCTTGCAATCATTGGAGAATGATGAAACATAATACTAAAACAGAATATGTAGATATGCTTTTAAAACAGTATGTATCCAACACTTTGAAGACTTTTACATCAGAAAAACAATTTAAGAATTTTGCAACTGCACTGACCATGGATGGTAACACTGTTTTGAGGAATTCTGCATGTAATTTCAACCAATACTGAAACAGAAATAAGTAGTGGTTGGTGCTTTTAATTTTTACCAGTTCCTTCCAAATGAAAGATTTGTCCAAATTGTTCACTTAACTTTGCATATTATCGCCATGTTTGAAAGCACATACATTTACAAAAGGTTTTTCTCAACAATGAAGCTACCATCATACTCTCTCTGGGTTTGATGGCCCTTAACAGACACACATTACAATGGATGCCCTCCCAATTGGTAATACTTTGATGACAGGCCTCTTCTGGCTCTCTGTATTTCACTCTCAACACATAATGTCAATTTTGTGTCCTTGAGTTTAAAACCTTTAACCTATACAAACAAGAAAAAGTAATGAAAATACATCAAATCATCTCTTTAAGAATTTTGGAGAAAATCAAATTCCAGATACAGTCAAATTTCTTCAAAGAATGCTCAGAACAAATTCTTAAAAATAGTTTAACTTCCAAGGTAATGATACATTTTTAAATGCTCATCAAAAAGTTGTAGGTATAACACTCACCAAATATAATCACCACTAAGCAAGAGTAACTGGCAATTAATTAAAGAGAAATTTTTCTGATGCATGGACATTCAAAGTTTTCTACTCCAAAAAATAATATACATGCATTATAGCCATGTGTATGTATAAGGATGTGCATTGTGGTGTAGGATGTGCGTTGTGGTGCAATGGATATCAGCTCAGAATGAGAAATCAAATAGCTGAGTTCGAATTTCAGTTGAATTCGTTGCATTCACTTACGCGCAAATACCCTTGGGAAAGATATTAATCCATCTCTTCTCCCTCCATCCATGTGTTGAATAGCAGGACAGATTGAGTTCTATAGCCTTGGTCGGCAACCAGTCTACTGCAGAAAATAATGGCAATCTGCTGTGGGAAAATCTTTTGCTTAGTCAGTCATGTCTCTTTTGAGACATGATTGCCTAAACATGTATCATGTACAGCACTTAACTCACTGATTGACTATATATATATATATATATATATATATATATATACATATATAAGAGAGCAATCAGAATTCTTATGACAATCTAACAATATAGAAAATACAAAGATCTTTAATTTTAATATAGTGTGTTATATGTGTGTGTTATGAAAAGACAACAGAGATATGAACACCAGGTTAAAAAAGAAGAAAAGGGATCACTCAGAAATGTATGACACAGGTGTCAATGGAAAAAAAATCACAGGATGAAAGTTTGAAAACAATTTTATATAATAAAACAACTGAATAGGGAGAGAATATAAGATAGCAGATTTAAGAATAAGTTCAACAAGAGGCAATCATCTGATACTGGATACCACTTCAATTATTCATGAATCATGAGTTTAAAAGTTCAAGTCATCAAATAGAAGTTCATTAAAATGTCTGAATGAAAATCAGTAATTTCTTCAGCCATATAAACTGGGAGATTCCTGATTTCATTCAACATCTATTAATCAAAATAAATCCAAGATAAGATTTTGGGAAAATTTCTTGAAGAATAATATTTTTTTATTGAATACAAATCTAGTAGGGGCATTTCTAATGAGTGCATGAGTGGAGGTAGGTTTATTCATGACTAGACTTAGTTGTAAATTTTCAGGAAACTGAAAATATATTTAAAAATCCCATTTGGCAGCAAGAGCTTGAGTGACTGACTCATACTTATTCCATTAGGAGGTCAAACAAGTTGTTAAATGACCCAAATACCATCCTGCCACCTCTCAGCCTAGACAAGAAATAAAGAAAAGAAGGAAGAAAGAGGAAACACAAAGTAAGCATGTCTCTTGAAAGATTGATAATACATCTGATATTAATTTCAATTGTGGTGTGTCTCTGTCTCTGTCTCTCTCTCTCTCTATATATATATATATTTTGCAAAGAATAATAGCACAATGTGATATAAAAACAAATAGAGAAGAAAAAGAAAAAACAGATCTACTTAAGGTGGGCTGATTTAAAAACCAACAGCTCATGTATGTATATGTGTGTGTGCATGAGTTTTGTTAAAAAATGACCAACAAGGAAGATTTTATTAATTTTTGATTTAATTTTTCTAGTATTCTTGCATGTTTACTGGGCAGATGATGTCATTAGATCTAACATACCTAACCACTCGACCACAGAAGATTTCATGGTAAACAAAGTTTGAATTGAGCCATATAAATACACATTTTCCTGATTTCTTCAGAATATTCATTTCTGCTCTGGATTATATCCTAATACAAACAAGCGTAACAGAAGATGTTATTACGAAATTTCACAGAAATTTACAAAATTGGTATTAACCAACATATTTAGCTAAATTACAGAAAAAACAGATTATCCACTTAAATACAAGTATCCAGTAAAAATAATGTTTAAACAAACTTAAATAAAATACCAATTTTGTAAGTTTCTGTAAAATTTCGTAATATTGTCTTTGTGTATTTACATGGCTTAATTCAAACTTTGTTTACCAAGAAATCTTCTGTGGATCAAGTGGTAAAACACATCAGATCTAATGACTG
Organism: Ascarosepion bandense; assembly: GCA_037127315.1. Classification (NCBI taxonomy): domain Eukaryota; kingdom Metazoa; phylum Mollusca; class Cephalopoda; order Sepiida; family Sepiidae; genus Ascarosepion; species Ascarosepion bandense. The sequence goes on from JBBBDQ010001705.1 coordinate 94,539, forward strand.
CATCTCCCTGGCATATGACAGTTGCAGATTCAAATACTGCTGAAGAACAGACATTTTTCTAACAAGATTTTTCAGGCAAGTGGTTATTAAAAATGTACTGTTTAATTATAGAAAAAACAGGCTATACACTCAAATACAAGTATCAATTAAAAATAATGTTCAAACAAATAAATTTAAATAAATATATCAGTTAATACTAATTTTGTAAGTTTCCCAAAAAATTTGTGTGTATATATATACATATATATATATATATATATATATATATATTGTTACCTGTAAAGTGTAACAAAAGAAAGAAAAAAAATGATTGACCAGAACTCAGAGTTAAATCACATACAAATATTTAATTTACGATTAACACAATATAATATATATGCAAAATTTACAATATTTTGCATTCAAAACAATAAACTTAGAGTTTACTACTTGCAGGCAAAGTGTTACAAAGGGGAAGGAAGAGTCAGTATCTTTACCCAGTTAAGTTAGTGAAGTAGTTTAAGTGCTATACTTTTTGGAAATCCTTAAATGTGTATATAAAGAATAATTTCCAGTATAGTCAATGAAAAGGTCAAAAATCTATTTACCCTTTTAGCTCCATGAGGTTCTCTTTCAGGTTTTAGTTGGTCAGCAACTTTTCTTAGAGATTCTTTCGGCAGGATATAAATCCTTGAATCGGGCCGGAGTTGATAATGTCAGCAAATCCTGTTAACAACTAACTACTCTCTTCCCAAAACCTATTTTTATAGGGGCTAACACCTAATTTTCATATTTCTAGAACATTTTGAATTCTCTTGATTTTACTTGAACATTCTACAGTTTTCCAAAACATTCTATTCCTAATTTCCCTATTTAACAATTACTTCATGAATTAAAACTTTTTTGTAATAACAAGTCGGACTCAATAGAATCCTTACTATACTTTTGAGACATTATTAATATTATTTTTATATATATAAATGCATCCTTGTAACACTTCCCACTTCAAAGTAAAAGTTTTGAAATCATAATGAAAATCCTTTTATGAGACAATATCAGTCTAGTTTTTTTTTTTTTTTTGTAAAGCAAGAAATCATAATATCATAAATTTTTTTTTTTTTGGAAAGTTATGCTCTAGATAAAGCATCTGCAATAACATTGTTCCTTCCTTTAACATGTTTTATAATAATGTCATATTCTTGGAGGAGAAGACTCCATCTTGTAAGTCTTTGTTATATCCCGGGAGGCTATAAAAAGAGAAAGAATAGTGCAAGAAATAATTCTTAACACTGAGGATATATGAATAGAGATTTATTATACCTCAGTACAATAAACCAAATACACGTACACCAATGAACAGTTAACAAGTATAACAATCAAGAAAAATCTGTATAGAATGTATGCGTCCGTCTTGTGAAGAATGCTTCCGTCTAATGACGTATAACTCTCGTCGAATGACGATGGCTCTCGTATAATCACAATCACTCTCGTATCATGACAAAGACTCTCTAGTTTGTTCTAGTCCCAGTCTTTTATAACCCAGGCCATACCCATTCCTGGGTTAGACAGGATATTTCACTAGAACACCTTCCACCGAGCTAAATTATTCATTGAATTTCGCTCAATACTTTTTTCTTTTGGTGTCAGGGCATAAGTGTTTAGTCTTTTTTCTTTTGCTTCTTCTCCTAGAGTCCTCAATTTCCAGAGAATCCTTGGTTACCTCCATCAGTACGTTTATATTCGTGGGAGGTTTACTCTCGAATGTATCGTAGAGAACCTCCATAGGAATCTCAAAATCCTTATTTGTAGTTTCTACGAATTTGGGTCTTAGTTGGTTCAAGTGTCTCTTACAGATAATTTTTTTTCCTTTCACCAAATAGACCACCTTACCAATCCTTCAAGTTATTGTACCATCTTCCCACAAACATTTTCCTGCATGATAATTTTTGAAGAAGACTTTTTCGCTTTCTTTGTAAAATTTCGTCTCCGAGTTTTGTTTTCTTGAGGTCTTATTCTTTTCCTTAGCTAACAATCTATCGAATATTGACCTAATTTTTCCTCGCAAACATTACTTCTGCAGGAGACAGATTACCACTGATATTATGATTAGGTGTGATTCTATACACCATCAAAAAGGTTTGTAGGTTTTTTTCATCTGTGTCGATACCATCTGCTTTCCTCATTGCCCTTTTAAATGTATCGACGAATCTCTCCACCTGCCTGTTTGACCTTGGATTATATGCAGGTATCATAACATGTTCTATCACTAACGCCTCACAATAATTCTTAAATTCGGCTCCAGTGAACATCGTCCCGTTATCGCTTACGATAGTTTTCAGTACTCCCAGCCAGCTAAAAACTTCATTGAGAGACTTAATTGGTCGCTTAAATTTAAATACCTCAGGCCATTTTGAAAAACTATCTACCATAATTAGATAGTATTCACCTTTTATCGGTCCTGCGTAATCTATATGAATTCTCGACCACGGCACATCAGTTTTAGGCCATGGCTGCGTTCTTACAGGTGGAGATTTAGCTGCTAGCTGACAGCCTTTGCATTGTTTCACTGAGTCTTCAATATCTTTGTCCATTCCAGGCCAGTATACGTAAATCCTCATCAAGGACTTCATACGTGACATGCCTGGATGACCTGTATGGAATTCCTTTAAAATTCTCTTTCTCAACACCCTTGGTATCACCACTCTCTGAGCATACAACAATGTTTCGTTGCAAATGGAAAATGGTGAAATTTTTTCTCCTTTATTTTCTTTGACTTGCTTTGTCATTTTCGAAATCTATTCGTCCATTTTCGCCATCTTTTCCATTTCTTCCGGTGTTACTGGTAATACGCTCACGATGTTAACTAGTACCTCTTTCAGTTCCGTTTCTTCCTTCAACACCACTATTACCATTTCTTCAAGTAATTCACGCTTTTTGGGAATCAGTCTTGATAGACAATCTGCATGTGCTATTTGTTTGGATGGTATAAACTTCATTTTGAAATTATAATTCAATAAAATTACAGACCATCTTTGAAGCCTGCTTGCTGAATGTATTGGGACACCTTTTTTGGACCCAAATATAGACAATAGCGGTTTATGGTTTTTAAATGCATAAATTATGGCCAATGTTTCTTTTTCTATTTGACTATAATTTTTTTCAGTGGGTATTAACGCTCTCAAAGCATGAGCAATCAGTTTGGTTGTGCCATCATCTAGTCTATGTAATAATACAGCACCAATGCCATATTTGCTTGCGTCCGTTGCCACGATTAATTCCTTTTTTGAATTGAAATGTACCAGCGCCAAATCTGACAGCAAACATTTTTTTATTTTATCAAAACCCTCATCGCAATCCTTCAACCAACACCACTTTCTATTCTTTTCAAGCAATTTGTTTAAGGGTGCTCTAAGGTTATGCATCTTGAATATAGACATTGTAATAGTTTGCAAACCCCAGAAATGACTGAAGCTTCGTTACATTGTATGGACTTGGCATATTCTTAATGGCTTCAGTTCTATTTGGATTTGGTTTTCTACCATTACGATCGATAATTTGTCCTAGATATTTGATCCTATCCAAACAAATCTCGCATTTTTCTGGTCCTACTTTGAACCTGTATTTCCTAAGTCGGTTAAATACCTCGTGGACATGCAATTTATGTTCATCAATGTTTTCACTTTTGATTAAGATGTCATCAAGGTATGTCATTGCATAGTCCAAATCTGATAACATGGTGTCCATTATTTGCTAAAATGCGCTAGGTGCGATTTTGAACCCAAATGGCAGACGTTTCAGTCTGTACAATCCTTTGTGTGTATTTAATGTTAAGTACTTTGAGCATTCTTCCGCGACTTTTACCTGTAAATACGCTGCTGAAAGATCTATCTTAGAGAAAATCTTTCCTCCATTTAGTTTTGAAAAAATCTCCTCTGGTGTGGGGAGGGGATATTTATGGTCTTTCAAGCATTCATTTACACCACTTGAAAAGTCAGTACACACCCTGATCTTGTTATTTTTTTTTCTTAACGTAGACGGTAGGCGATGCCCAATCTGAGTAATCTACTTTTTCAACCATGCCATTACTTTCTAATCTTTTCAATTCTTTATCAATGGCCTCTAATGCTGTGAATGGAACTTTCCTTTTTGGCCTGAATACTGGTTTCATATTTTCCTTCATTTCAAATTTTACTTACGTTTGAGTACAGCAACCCAGTTCCTCCAAAAAACATATGTAAACTAGTTTTTTAATTCTTGCCATAAATTCTCCTTTGAATTTTAGTTTATTTCCAGAAATACCTCTTGCAATTTTTTTCATTTTGTTTAACTCTGGTTGACCAATTTTATTCCAGGTATGCTCGTCTATTGCTGAGATATCACTACCGGTATCTAACAAACACTTTACTATTCTATCATTCATTTTTAAGTCCACGTATTTTCTGGTACTGCAATTGTTTGTAAGTTTTTTCATGACTAACGTATTAATCTTTTTGGACTTTCGGTCCCTTTTTTTTCTACACATCACTGCCAAATGTCCTTTCTCCTAACATTCGAAACATATTTTATTTCTAAAATAGCATTTCCTGGTGACGTGGTTATTCTTTCCACATGCTTTGTAGGACATTTTTTCTTTTTGGCAGTACGGTTTTTCTTTTTGGCAGGCTTGTTGATTTACTTTGTGGATACGAGCCACACTCTTCTCTTCAATGCAAACATTGTCTTTCTTAATGTTTAGCAATTTCTGGCATTCTTCTGTAACTTTTTGTAATGATATTTCTTCGTCTTAATCTAACATTGTGAGGATTTTCGAACGTATGTCTTTGTCTTTCTATGCTGTTAATCCTTGTATGAAAATTAGACATTTGAACATGTCCTCTTTAATGTCTTATTTTAAACCTTTCACACTGTGCATTAACCTTTCCGGCATACATAACAAATCTTCCTGTTCTTCTTTTTCGATATTTAAACATTTATATCGCGTAAAGAATAAACTTTCTCCAAACATTTCCGTCAAAATCTCTATCGTTTCGTCAAATAATATGTCCTCCGGTTTTTTAGGTAAAAAAAATTTGTATATTTTGTGTTCTCCTGCATTCATATCTTCTGTAATAGGAACATTACATTTTCGTCATCATGCTTTGCACCGTCTTGCAAAAATATTTTTGTATATTTTGTAATATGAATTAAAAGCAATACCTTCCTCAGAGTGTGAGTGCATTTGCAATGCCTCCTGCAGAGAAACCTTTAGAGGCTTTTCCCATTTCGCCCTGCACTATTACCAATTTTTTCAACATCTCTTGTTGCAATATCATTTGTGTATGGAGATCCTTTTGAATTTTCTGTTGGTCTTCCTGATTTTTCATTAACAATTGGACTGCATCTCCCAGCATTTTAGTCAACTCGACTAATTGTTCCATTTTTTTTCATATGTATAGTTGACGAATAAGTTGTAACCACCAGTAAGCAATAATACCTGTATTTTTTTTTATATGAGGGAGTAACAAAACTACCTCTCACCTTAACTTATTCTTTTATACGTCAACTTTCCAAATTTTTCTCACTAAATATCAATTTGGAGAGCTTTGCTGAATCTTTGTTCAATCTGGTCTTTTAGCGAGTCCCAAATCTTTGTTGTCACTCTGTAAGTGCAAATTCTACTTCAGCAATCTGTTATTTCTAGTGTACCCCACGTAAATGCGAATCCTTTGTTGCCAAACTGTTATAATTGACTTACCCCATGTAAGTGTGAATCTTTCGTCGCCAAATCTGTTATAATTGGCGTACCCCACATAAGTACAAATCCTTCGTTGCCAAATCTGTTATATCCCGGGAGGGGATAAACAGAGAAAGAACAGTGCAAGAAATAATTCTTAACACTGAGGATATATGAATAGAGATTTATTATACCTCAGTAAAATAAACCAAATACATGTACACCAATGAACAGTTAACAAGTATAACAATCACGAAGACAATGTTTCTGTATAGGACGTATGCATCCGTCTTGTGAAGAATGCTTCCGTCTAATGACTTATAACTCTCGTCAAATGACGATGACTCTCATATAATGATGAAGACTCTCTAGTTCGTTCTAGTCCCGGTCTTTTATAACCCTGGCCATACCCATTCCTGGGTAGGACAGGATATTTCACTACAACGGTCTTTGATTTTTGTTAATCATTTTTGAAGGAAAGTTAGTGGATTATGATCAGTATAAATCAGAACGGGATAAGCAGTAACATTGAGGTAAAAGTCAAAATGTAGCGCTGATAACACCACCAAGCATTCTTTTTCAATATTGGAATATTTCCTCTGGTAGGTGTTTAACTTTTTTTTAGAAATATCCAATGGCTCTATCGACGACTACCATCTTCTTGGATTAAGATGCCACCCATTCCAACATCACTTTGCAATTTAAATTGTTTTGAAAAAACTGGAGTTGCAATGAGAGTTGACTTGATTCTGTTGAAAGCCTCATTACAGGTTTCACTCCACTTGTATTTTATATCCTTTTTTCAGGAGGTCGGTGAGAGAACTTGCTATTGACAAGAAATTTTTACAAAATTTTCTGTAGAATCCAGCTATACTGAGAAATCTCATTAGTTGTTTTTTGATAGTTGGAATAAGATACTTTAAGATAGCATCCACTTTTGCTGTGATAGGCTTAACCTGTCCTTGGCCAACAGTATGACCCAAATAATTTACTGCTGCATGACAGATTTGCTTCTTCCAGCTTAAAAAAAAATTGCTTGATGGTGCATACATGTTCGTCCCAAGTCATGCTGTACACAATTACATCATCTATGTAGACCTCACATCCCTGAATTTCGTGTAGAAGAGAATGCATCATCCTTTGAAATGTTGCTGGCACATTTTCCATCCTGAACAGCATAACCATATATTGGTATAAACCATCTGGAGTCACAAATGCTGAAATTTCTTTGGCATTGTCAGTTAAGGGCACTTGCCAATAACCTTCCATTAAATCAAATTTACTGACATATTTCGCCTTGCCGATGTTGTCAATACAGTCATGAATTCTAGGAATTAGGAAAGAGTCACTTTTGATTATTGCAATTACCTTTCGAAAGTCTGTTACAAATTGGTAGGTTCCATCAGGTTTTGGTACAAGAATACAAGAACTCCACTGACTGTTGCTTGGGTCAATGATGTCATTATCCATCATGTATTTAATCTCTGCTCTCAACTGTTGAAGCTTGATTGGATTTACCTGGTAAAAATGTTGTTTGATGGGCTTTTCATCTCTAACTAAAACATCATGTACTGCAACAGTTGTTTTTCTAGGAACATCAGGAAAAAGATTTTTGAAATCATTGACCAAACTATGAATTTCTTTTCTTTTCTCATTTGAAAAATGTTCAAATTTTACATTTAAATTAGATAGGATTTCCAAGTTTTTTAAATGACTACTCTGACTCATGTCCTACTCCCTAATAACTGTATCTGCATTATTATCGTCATTCATCTTCAAATTGATTTATATTATTAATGTTTATTAAGGTTGAAACTGGTTTTATATTAGTTACATAATTTCTGTCGATATAACTTTTTAACATATTAATGTGGCAAATTCTTTCCTTTTTCCTTTGATCTGGGATGATATAATTTACATCATTAATTTTCTTTTCTACCTCATAAGGACTAAAACATTTTGCTTGTAGTGGATGATTAGGAATTGGCAAAAATACTAAAACTTTGTCATCACTTTCAAATTTACAATCTTTACTATTTTTATCATATCTAGACTTCATTTAAATTTGAGAGATTTTTAGATTTTCTTGTGCTATTTTGAAAGCATTGTATAATTTCTCTTTAAAATTTGATACATAGTCTAAAAGATGCATCTCATTTTGTTCAATCAACCTTTTTTTTTAGGAGTCTAAACTTAGGATTTCCAAACTTTGCTTTCCACATGATTTGTTTTTGGCACAAATTCTAGCTCCTGCTGTTTCATGACCTCATGTCTAGCTTCTGTCTATTTCCCATCTAGACATTTGTTAGTAAGAGTATCTGGGTCAACCAACCTTGACCTGCTATCCCAAAACTGACTCTAGGCTCCCATGTGACTCTTGTTACCACGCGGAGACCAATCTCAATATATGCGTGTAAGTGTGTGAGTGGCTATCTATATCCATAACAGCTTCTCTAGCAGCAAACAAAACAAAATGAACTCCTTTGTCCCAATCCTTTTTATATTGATAACAATATTTTTCTGATCATAGACTTCACTGTTTGATGAAAACGCTCAAGAGCTCCCTGTGATTCGGGCTGATAAACACTGGATTTGTATTGCTTAATAGCCATTTTACTCATTACTTGTTGAAATAAACAGAACATAAAATATGAACCTTGGTCTGACTGAACAGCTGAAGGAATCCCAACTAAACAGAAAAACTTAGTTAAAGCCTTGACAATAGTCCTAGCCTTAATATTTCTTAGAGGGATAGTCTCTGGAAAGCGAGCTGATGTACACATAACTGTCAATAAATATTGGTTTCCTATTTTTGTTTTTGGAAGAGGACCAACACAATCAACTATTACTCTACTGAAAGGTTCTTCAAAAGCTGGAATAGGTTTCAGAGGGACGGACAGAATCTTTCGATTAGGTTTTCCAACAATTTGGCATGTGTCTAAGTTTCGGCCAGTAAAATTAATTTAATATTTTTTTACATGTCTTATTTATTCCTAAATATCCTGACATTGAAGTATTATGAGCTATGTTTAGTATTTCTTGTCTGTATACTTTTGGGACCTTTATTCGGTTTATCTTCTAATCCTCTTTTAGACTGGCATCCACTGGGTGCCATTTCCTCATTTAAATGCCATCTCTCATATAAAACATTCTCTAACTTTTCTTGCTTCTTCTAAAAGAAGTATTTTATTTTTTAAAAGACAAAGTTCAGGATCTTTTTCTTGTTGATTTTTAGTTAGATCATCTTTCATTTGTTCTGTACCATTTCTTTTGGGGAGATGGTTTAGTTAATTTTTTATCCGAATTATTGGTTTGTTTTAAATGATGAGATATAAAGGTTTCATTCAATTGTAACCAATTAGCTGATGTTGTTAAATCTTCCTTTTCTGAAATTTGTTTCTTTGCTTTTGCCCTAGTAATAACACAATCAAGTTATAATTCACTGTTTTCTTTGACCTCAAATTCATCATTTATTTCTATTTTATCACAGACGATTGATTTCTGCTACTACCCTGTCATCTGCTAAGTCGTTGCCTAACAGTAAGGAGACCCCTTGAACTGGCAGGGTTGGTCGTATACCGACTACAACCGGAGCATTCACCAATTTCAATTTTATATCAATTTTATGAAGGAAAACCTTAATTACATCTAATTCAACACCTTGCAATAAAACAAAATCACCAGTAAAGGTCAATTCCGATAGCTCTAGTATGCCTTCTAATAATAAGATTTGAGACACACTGGTGTGTTGCAAGATTTGGATAGGCCTAGCTTTCTCGGGGTCGTCAATGTAAACAGAGCCCTGGGATAAAAATGGTTTATAATTTTCCATACATGAGTTTTTTTTTCTAACACCTAGTTTAGAGAAAGAATGAGGAAAGGAGTTACTTGTTCTCTGTTTTATAGCAAAAACATGAGGCTGAAGGGAGTTTTCTTCCCGTTTTCTTTTTAGGATACAGCAGTCGGATATTAGGGGATTATTCTTCTTACAGTAGGCACAGGAAATTTTTGATTCTGTTAGAACAGAACTTTTAGGTGTATCTCTTATTTTTTATTGCAAATCATTTCTATGAGATAGATTATGAGGGAGAGTTTGGACAGTGTTTGTGTATTTATGTGAAAACCTGACTGGTTTTCATTTATATTAATTTTTTCAAAATTCTTCTTGTGAGTTAAACTATAGGTATCTTGCTACTACTGTGGCCTCATGAATCGTTTCTACATTTTTATCTTCGAGATGTATTTGAATTTCCTGTGAGACACATTGTTTAAATTCTTCAATAAGAATGAGTTGGTGTAACTTATGATCATTATTTAGTTTTTTTTGCCCTAAGCCATCTATCAAAGAGATCTTTATCTCTCACGAACTCAACGTATGTCTGTCGTTTGAACTTTTTATAATTCCGAAATTTCTGCCTATATGCCTCTGGATCTAATTCATGTGCATTTAATATGGCATTTTTGATTTTTTCATAATCTGTTGCCTCTTCTGAGTATATATCAGCAGCTCTGCCGACCAAAACCGTCTGTAAGGACATCCTAAATTTATTGCTATTTTTTTCAAATTCTTATTTTTATCTCCATTTTGAAATATGTACTGTTGCTGAGGATATGTGAAATCTCTATTAGGGTTTCATGTTGAAATGTTCATTCAACAATTTTGAATATTGAAAACTTATTTTATTTTATATTAGCTCTGTAATTTTAATTACATTGAGCTCTCCTCCTGTATCATTTTTTAATATTAAATTTAATACTAATTAGGATCAGATTTTTAGGATTTACCTTCCTACTTTTCCGTTTGGATTAAAGTATTTTAATTAAAATATATATATATATATATATATATATATATATTGTAATAGTTGTAACAATGGTTTATAAATTCATAGTATCATTACACAAACATTTTCGTGCTTTGAAGCTGACCATGTGTCTACGCTGCTTCTTCAAATGATCTAGTTGGTATGAAAATTATCTATATATATATATATATATATTATATTTATTTGTGGTGGATTTGTTTTTTTAGGTGAAACTGGGATTGGGTTGTAATTTGAATTCTGTTGACCTTTTTAAGGGTCTTAGGGTTAGGTGTTTGGTGGGTGGCTGTTCAGGATAGGTTTTCCTATTTATCTTGTCTGGGGGTAGCCTGGTGGTGCTTGGGTGTTGTTATTTGGTTTAGGGGTTGGTAGGTGTTGTTTTGTTTTGGGACTGGTTGCTTCTTTAATTTTGGTTATTTTGTATTGGGGTATGTGTTATTTTTGTTTTTTAGTTTTTTACAGTGTTGATATTTTCTTTTATTTTTCTACTATTTTATGGTAGCTGAACTTATTGCAGAAATATTTGCGATATTTGCAGAGTACTGATAATTCATCTCTATGGTTTAATAGATCGCTACTGTTTGGGTACTGTAGAATGTGTAGCTTTTCACTTAGACATAAAGGGCAGATGTCATCAAGTGAGTTGCAAGTTCTAGTTTTTTCTAGGATTTTCCATTTTACTTTGGGTTTCTGTTTATTACAATATAACGCGCTACGTTTGCATCGAGCACTCTTTATAAAAGTAAATGCATGAACAACAGGCTAAAAAACCTACGAGTTCTACAACTTAGTTACAATATATATATATATATATATATATATATATATACACTCCCTCCTGTCACACATAAGGAAAATATTTTTGCTGTGAAGAAACAGCTAATAATAATCTCATTATATATATTAGTGAAAAACAAGTAAGACACTGTGATACAAAAGAACCCTACTCAAAGTGAACAGTAAAAGACGTTATCTGGTGTTGAGACTGACAGTTTTTAGAAAATAAAATGTATAAATAAAATCTTTTGGAACCAAGTGACACTCAGTGAGAAAAAGGGAATTTGGATCATGGCCTGTCAGGCAGAGAAAGAGTCATGATTGAAGTCAGGAGAAATGTAGACAGAAGGAAATTCATTTCAGCTATATTCAAAATGTTTTCTCTCATCTATGCAATATCAAAAAATCAAAACAGGGTGTGAGGCAGAAGCTGATTAGTTGGTGAAAAATTATTAGAGGGAGATGGGTATACACATACAAAATAATTTTGCATACTTACCTCTTGACGTTTAATCTCTTGTGCAGAGAGACAACAAGATATCCTTCGAGAAACTGATTGACTCCATGACCGATCAATGCGAGGCTTAACAGAAGAAGGCAACGGAAGTTTATATGTAGAGGAGACCATCTTTAGACTGGAAGATGGTGTTGATGGTACTTTGAAATTTAAGGATTTCTGAAATAATAATTTTAAGTTAAAAAAGATAAAATGAATGTTAGAGCCATATTGATAGTGAGCAAAAACAGGTAATTAATAATGTTGAATGCAATGTACAGAGAGTATCAAGCATAGGAAGAGCAACTAACTAGAGATGAAAAAAAATTTAATTTAAATGGTTACAGTATTATATATATAATACTGTAACCATTAAATTTATATATATATATATATATATATATATATATATATATATATATATATATATAGTTGTGATAATGCTTTGCACCAAGATTGTTAATTTTTCAGTGCTTTTACTGATAAAAGATATTTTGACAAGCAGGTTTTTATTAAAAAGTACTCAATATTGAAATGGAGATAAAAATACATATATACATAAATAGGTAAAGGTGTCAAATCCATAAACAGAGAAGATAATCCAAAAAGATCTATAATATAAAATATTAAAGAGATATATCTATGTAGAGAGCTTAATGAATATTATCCAGATCAATGTGAGATTTATATATATATATATATATAAGAAAACTCAACACATCACATTACAACTTCTGTCATCTTCATCGCTACTTTCTTTCTTCTTTCAACAAGTATGAATCAACATGCAACTAAGTCTATAGGTAACGGACACACACAGACAAAGTTCCATTTATAAATAAGTTTAGATTTAGATATATATATATATATATATATATTGCATATTTGGGCAACAATCTCTATTTTATGCAGGTTTCATTAAAAATGACAGACAAGGTTGTATGGTTAAGATTTTTATGTAATTTTTCATGTGATCTTATGATTTTTTTTTCTTTTGAGGGCATAAATTATATAAAAATTGTTCAAATGTTTTGTTTATCTGAGCGCTTTTGGCTATACTTTTAGCAATTTTCGAGGATGAATGTTATTTTATGTGTAACAGAAAGTAAGTGGTGTTATGTATGTTGTAGAGTAGAGTCTATGTGTTATGTACCGAACACGGTAACCCTCGGACAAAGATGACTTGTTACTTTGCACTCGTACAACCATCGACAGCTCCTCAAAAGAAGCTGTCTACCCAGTTTCACTCACAAGGCTTAGACCGACCTGTGTTACGGTTTTCAGGCACTTTTCAAAGGTGCCTGAAAGGTTGGGATCACTTCCTCCAGATCGATAATATCAAGAAGTTACCTTCCTGACAAATCAACCATTGTGAGATTTGAATCTAGGCTTGATGGTCAGAAAGCAAACATTCTAACCACTCAGCCATGTGCCCAATATATATATATATATATATATATATATATATATATATATATACTATATATATATATATATATATATATATATATGCACTTATATATATATATATATATATATATATATATATATTTATACACTTTTATAATATATACATGTAAATAAATATATATTCATACAGTTTTATTATATATGTATATATATATATATATATATATATTTATTTATTCATTTTTATTATTATACATACATACATATGTGTGTGTGTGTGTGTGTGTGAATATGTTTCAACTTGTTAAAATTCCTTTGGTGATGAAAGGTGTTAATAAGAGAAAAAAAATTTTATTTTGTCATTTATTTTATGTATATATATATAGTCATCCGCAGACAGATCTGTTTCGCTGTATCACAGCTCATCAGTATGGTTAGACAACCGATTGCTTTTAGCCAGGATTGAAACCCGACCAAATTGTCATCAGTCGAAGATTCTACCTCTGAGCTATAAGCGCTCAGTAGAAGAAGGCAGACTTTTAGCATATGATATACCATGCAAACATACACCAGTTGCTAAGAGTGTTCTAATTCATTACTGAATGAACGATATCTATATATATGTATGTGTGTTTGTATATGTATGTGTGTGTGTATTTATTATATAAAATAGATCTTATATGTGTGTGTGTGTATGTGTGTGTATTGATTGACTTGTTTTCTATGACTTATCAACCCTTTGCAGGCTATTTAAAGCAAAAAAAAAAAAATTTAGATTGTAAGACTTTTTTTTAAATACTCATGTTTTAGTGATACAACTATTACTAATTAACCCATAGCTGGGAGAAAAGAGACAGATTCATACTGTTCCCAAGGGTATTTACACATAAGTGAATATAATAAACCCAACAGGAATTTGAACTTGGCTTTGATTAGGAATTCCAAGCCATTATCTATTACACCACCTGCACATCCAATATTTACAGCTTCTTGTATTCGCAAGCCTTCAATTTATGAAGTACTGACCAGGCTTAACAGTGTTTAACTTCAGTGATCATATAGAAACCGGAGTCTCAATGTGATGTGGTCATAAACCATATGTATGTATGGGTAATATATGTATATGTATGCATGGGTAATCTATCTAAACTTATTTATAAATGGAACTTTGTCTGTGTGTGTGTGTGTCCGTTGCCTGTAGACTCCGAGACGGCTGGGCCAATTCTCTTGAAAATTTGCACAGTTGTACTATAAGCGTCTGCGAGTGTTCTTAGCTGGGTTTTGTGTCGAGGTGCCCCTGATGGGTGTCGAGAGTCGGTAGTCGGGAAAATCGGGTTATGGGGGGGGGGGGGGGTCCGATTTTGGTCGGGTTTGATGGACACATGGACAAGGACGTGAGAAGTGGTATTCGGGAGTTTCAGGGTTGCCGTTCTTGCAATGGTGCAGAAAATCGATAATATGCATATATATATATATAAGGCTAGATGGACTAAACTAATTGGAGTAGATGGACTAAACTATCGCCCGGTTCACACTTCACCCACGTCTATTGAACAGGTAAAGAGGCTCATCCCTTGTCTCCTGTTTAGGATGTGGTTTCCGGTTCTTCTCTTTTTCTCTTTTCCAATCATTTCACTTTTTTATTTTATTTTATTTTTTTTTCAATTGGAGTAGATAGACTAAACTATCGGCCGGTTCACACTCCACCCACGTCTATTGAACAAGTTAAGAGGCTCATCCCTGTTTCCTGTTTAGGACGTGGTTTCCGGTTTTTCTCTTTTCCAATCTTTTCACTCTTACGTAGCCCCCTGCGCATCAGTAGCGTTTTCGTCTTGCTTGGGTTGATATGATTAAAAAAAAAAAAAAAAATGTAACTTCTTTTGTCTTTGTTGTTATATTTATTTATTTTTCGATACACAGCACAAAGAGGTTATGAACTATAATTTATTTCAATGAGTAAATATTTTTGTTACCCATCATCTTCAGACTGCAGAATACATTTGGTTTAATTTAATCAGAACATTAAAAGAAATCCAAGCCATAAGTGAATATTTTAGTTTTATAATGTTAAAGCCATAAAAGGTAAAGTGGTGAGAGATGAACAGTTTATTAGTTAAGTGATTGCACAGGAACAGTCAGCGCATAGTCAAGATACACACACCAGCACCCACATGCATACATATATACATATACATCCACAAGTATACATAAATATATGACACATAGCTTATAGATATATCCACTTCCCCCCCCCCACACACACACCATATGTACATGCATATACACAAACTAATACATACACAAAGTACACAAATGATTTTTTTTTTTAATCGTATCACCCCAAGGAAGGCGGTAACGCAACTGATGTGCTGGGGGCTACATAAGAGTAAAAAGATTAGATAGGAGGAGAGTAAAGAGAAAGACAAACCAGTTAGAAAGGAGCAAGAGAAGGAGGGGAATACAGATGAAAGGTAGAGAGAAAGGAAAAGATATACAAAGAGATGTAGAAAGAACTAGAGTCAAGTGGTTAAGAAACGGGCATTGACATTGCATTTAAATTCCTGGAGGTTGTAGCCATCAGGAAAATAAGAATATGGAAGCGAGTTCCACAGGCGAAAAGTGCATGAAAAAAAGCTGCTGGAGTAGAATTGTTGGCTGCATTTACTTGATCTAACTGTGAATGGGTGGGACTCAATTGCCAGTCTGGTTGCACAAGTAAACACCTGTGACAGGGGCACCAGTAACTTAAGTTCTTTGGAGCAGAAGCCATGAAAATATTTATAGAGCAGACAGAGGGAAGCCACATTCTGTTGGTGAGAAAATGGCTGGAGTCAAGCAGCCAAGTCGGTACCTATCACATTACTGATTCTCCATTGGAGCCTGTCAAGAACACTGAGATGAACAGTGGGTGTGCCTGATCATACATGACAGCAGTATTCCATGCACAGACAGATGGTTGATTTGTATATATGCAAAATGGATTCAGGAAAAAAAAAACATTCTGGCTTGACATAGTGACCCAAACTTCCTAGCAATGGATTTAGCTATTGACTCAATGTAATGGTTCCACTTAAAATCAGAAAAAAGAGTAAGGCCGAGGAGATGCAGTGTATTGCTCTCAGGGAGACCCACTTGGTCCATGCTTATGAGAGGTTGCCTGTGATGATTGACAGACAGCAGTTTCGACTTAGATGCATTGAAATTTACAAGGCGCTTCTTACCCCATTCCACTATAGAATGTAGAGCTCTCTCAAGATCAGCAGCGAGGTTATGTGTGTCTGCCTCACAGCATGCCAAACCCTATCAAGAGCCTTGGAGATGTCCAGGGCAATGGCACGAGCCTTGCCGGACTTATCAAGCGTCTGGTATATGTACCCCATGATGGTCGTTAGCATATCGGCCATGGACCTGGCGAAGTGGAAGCCATACTGCTGTCTGAGAATAGTGTATGAGCAGTAAGATGTTGAACTATTTCAGCATTAATAATGGCCTCAAACACGTTCCCGAAAATTGGTAAATGTCTGATAGTTGGATGGGCCCGAGAATTCCTCCGAGTTCTTAAATACAGGAACCACAGAAGAAGACTTCCAGCATGCAGTAAAACAGGGAACATAAAGGCAGTAATTATAGAGTTTACAGAGGAGACTTCAAGGGCACATTTCTTAAAGACAATGACCGGGATTCCACTACCTCTGCTCGCCTAATGGGGGTTAAGTTTTCATTTTACCTTCGATACTAGAGACAGGGTAGTGTAAACATTATTCACTTTAGCCTCAGTTTTAATAGGAAAGTCAGGTGCTGGTACTCCAGACAAGTCAAATGTGGAGTTGGATGAGAATCAACGAGCAAAGCACTCGGCCTTGTCAGCTGATGCTGTGAGGACCTCAAATTCACTGATTATGGGAGGTATAGAGGATCTGCTTTTGTTCAGCAGACGTTTGCATAGTTGCCAATAGTCCTTGGATGCGAACTTACAGTCAGCTATGCACTGTCTTATTCTCTCGACAAACAACCACTTGGCATCATTCAAGATCCTCTTGCATTCATTACAAGCAAGACGTGAATAGGCGCCTATTGTGGTCAGATGCATATCTCCGAAATAGTCGGAAATAGTGGTTCCTGTGGACAATGGAGGCTGAACAGGCAGGAGAGAACCAAGGGGACGAATGTACAAACATAATTCATATATGCAAACACAAAAAACACACATTGATTTATGTACATAAAAATTTATACAGGCATATATATCAAATACAAATACTAAATTCAACATCAATTCCCTCACCATGCAAAAACTAATCAACAAATAATCAGCACAAAATGAAAATAAACTTGCAAATGAAATAGTGTGGGATAAGTGAAAATCTTATTTAACAGGCAATTTAAGTTTATTTTTAAGAAACAGATTTCATTGCTGTGTTTTAACAGTTCACTTGTTTTTCAAAGTTGTATTATTATAATTTCATCAGCTAAGCATAAATCACATCCACTTCTCCAATGAGTGGGGGTTTCAGATTAGCCTATAATTTGCCATTCAATATATATACATACATATATATGTATACATACATGTGTATATGTATATATATATACATGTGTATATATGTAGATACATGTGTATATACATTCATGTATATATATATATATACATGTATATATATAAATACATGTGTATATACATTCATGTATATATATATATACATAGATGTATATAGATATACATACATGTATACATATACATACATGTATACATATGCATACATGTATACATATGCATACATGTATATATATACATACATGTATACATATGCATACATGTATACATATGCATACATGTATACATATGCATACATGTATACATACATGTATATATATGCATACTTGTATACATACATGTATACATATGCATACTTGTATACATATGCATACATGTATACATACATGTATACATATGCATACATGTATACATACATGTATACATATGCATACATGTATACATACATGTATACATATGCATACTTGTATACATACATGTATACATATGCATACTTGTATACATACATGTATACATATGCATACTTGTATACATACATGTATACATATGCATACTTGTATACATACATGTATACATATGCATACTTGTATACATACATGTATACATATGCATATATATACATACATACATGTATGCATATACATACATACATGTATGCATATACATACATGTATATATATATACATGTATACATATACATACATGTATATATACATGTATACATATGCATACATGTATATATACATGTATACATATGCATACATGTATATATACATGTATACATATGCATACATGTATATGCATACATGTATACATATGCATACATGTATACATACATGTATACATAAGCATACACGTATACATACATGTATACATATGCATACACGTATATATATATACATACACACATGTATACATATGCATACATGTATATATATATACATACACACATGTATACATATGCATACATGTATATATATATATACATACACCCATGTATACATATACAGATATATATACATACATATATACATACTTATGCATACATGTATACATACATATACATACATGTATACATACATATACATACATACATGTATATATATATACATACATACATATATATACATACATACATGTATATATATACATACATATATACATACATACATACATGTATATATATATACATACATATATACATACATACATATATATATATACATGCATATATATACATACATACATACATGCATATATATACATACATACATGCATATATATACATACATACATGCATATATATACATACATACATATTCTTGCTTTCCTGACGGCTACGACCTCCAGAAATTTAAAAGCAAAGTTAATACTCACCTACTAACCACTGGCCTCTAGCTCTCTCTCCCCTCCCCTGAATAACCTTCCCTTTCTCTCCGCCCATGTACCTGTCATTGCACCTGCTTCCTCAGTTTTCTATTGTTCCTTTCTAACTAGCTTGTACTCCTCACTCTTTTCTAATTAATCTTTCTACATTTATGTAACCCCCTGCACATCAGTGACGTTTCTGCCTTGCTCGGGGTGAAATGATTAAAAAAAACAAAAAAAATATATATATACATACATGCATATATATATATATATATATATATATGTACATACATGCATATATATATATATATATATACATACATGCGTATATATGTATACATATACATGCATATATATATATATATACATACATGCATATATATACATACATACAAGCATATATATATATATACATACATGCATATATATACATACATACAAGCATATATATATATATACATACATGCATATATATGTATACATATACATGCATATATATATATGTATATACATAACATACATACATGTGTATACATATACATGCATATATATATATATACATACATAGATGTGCATACATATACATACATACATGTATATATAAACATACATATACAGACAT
Organism: Ascarosepion bandense; assembly: GCA_037127315.1. Lineage (NCBI taxonomy): Eukaryota > Metazoa > Mollusca > Cephalopoda > Sepiida > Sepiidae > Ascarosepion > Ascarosepion bandense. The sequence goes on from JBBBDQ010001705.1 coordinate 114,285, forward strand.
ACATATATATATACATATATATATACATATATACATATACATGCATATATATACACATACATATATATACATGCATATATATACACATACATATATATACATGCATATATATACACATACATATATATACATGCATATATATACACATACATATATATACATGCATATATATACACATACATACATATATATACATGCATATATATACACATACATACATATATATACATGCATATATATAGACATACATACATATATATACATGCATATATATATATACACATACATACATAGATATATACATATACATTCATACATATATATACATACATGTATATATACAGAAACAGACATACATGTATATATACAGAAACAGACATACATATATATATGCACATGTACATACATATATATACACATATACATACGTATATATATACATACGTATATATATATATATACATATGTATACATATACATATGTATACATATACATATATATGTATATACATATACATGCATGTATATATATATACATATACATGTATATATATACATACATATACATGCATGTATATATATACATATACATACTAGTATATATATATATACATAAATATACATACTAGTATATATATACATACATATACATACATATACATACTAGTATATATATATATATATATACATACATATACAATACTACAGTATATATATATACATACATATACATACTAGTATATATATCTACATACATATACATACTAGTATATATATCTACATACATATACATACTAGTATATATATATATACATATATATACTAGTATATATACATACATATATAGACTAGTATATATATACATATATATACTAGTATATATATATATACATACATAGATATACATACATATACATAGATATACATACATGTATACATACATGTACATACATATACATACATGTATATACATATATACACATGCATATATATATATACATACATATACATGCATGCATGTATATATACATACATATACATACATATATATACATACATATACATATATACATGTATATATATATATATATAGATACATATACATACATGCATGTATACATATACATACATGTATATATAAGTATGTATATGCATACAGATGTATGTATATACATACACATCTATATATATATACATACATGTATATATACATACATGCATGTATATTTATACATATATACTTGTATATATATGCATACAAACACAAGCACGTATATATATGTACATAAATGAACATGTATATATATATATAAACATACATACATGTGTATACATATACATACATGTATATATATATACATGCATATACATACACGTATATATATATACATACATGTACATACACGTATATATATACATACATATACATACAAGTATATATATATATACATACATATACATACAGGTATATATATATACATACATATATATACATGTATATATATATATATATATACATATACAGACATAC
>JBBBDQ010001706.1:0-137500 GCA_037127315.1 Ascarosepion bandense
AAATTTATAAGGCCCTTCTAAAAAGAGGATACAAAAATAAATTAACGTATATAAAATCAACTATTGACCCCGAACCATCTATTTTATAATTGTAGAAAAAGAAAGGCAAATATAGCTTAACCCTCGATACTGCAAGCTAACCAATATTAATATAGGAAAATATTTTTTCAGGTTAATAGATAGACATTTCAATAACAACGATCCCCTACGGAAATTCTTTAATATGAACACATTAAAAATTAACTATTCCTGTACACCAAATATGGACGACATCATTGATGCTCACAATAAACAGGTTCTAAAGGATTTATATAATACCTATTCTAGGTCTGGAATTTCTAATGAATGCAACTGTAGCTCCGTGAGTATCTGCCCGGGGGAAGGTATGTGTAAATCCACCCAGGTAATCTACGAGGCTAAAATCTCACCATACAACGACAGATAAAATTATCGGACCTATATTGGTATATCCGCGGGGATCTTTAAGCAACGTTAAGAATCTTTACTGGCAGCAAACCGCTTGCATGCGGACAGGTAATGAATTGCTTAGATATACAAAGATAGAAAGGGACGTAAGACAAAGGTGTGTCTTTTCACCGGATCTGTTCAACTTGTGCAGTGAGAATATTTTGAGGCCCCAAAAATTATACCTGGATTCCTAACCAGAGGCCACAATTTAAACAACCTAAGATACGCAGATGATACAGTGCTGATAGCAGACACAGAAAGGAAACTACAAGACCTCCTACAGAAGGTAGCTGAAGAAAGTAACAAGAAAGGACTAGAAATAAACTGAAAGAAAACCGAATGCATGGTCATCCGTAAAAAGGGCAACCCAATATGCCAAATACAGGTCGGGAAAACTAGAATCAAGCAGGAACAAAAAAATACCTGGGAAGTGTTATTACAGAAGACGGAAAGTGCGACACAGAGATTCCAAGGCGAATTCGCATGGCGAAGTAAGCATTCCAGAATTTGAGTAAAATATTAAGAAACAGGACAATTTCGCTACAAACAAGGAAGAGAATTCTACGTGCTGTCCGTCCTTCAATATGGTAGTGAATGCTGGTCAATATCATCAAAGATGAAGGAAAAGCTTGAAACAACTGAAATGTGGTTCTACAGAAGGATGCTGAGAATATCATGGATCGAGCATGTGAGTAATGATGAGGTCTTAGAAATGATGGAAGCAAAAAGGAAATTAATACTGAGCATCAGGAAGAGACAGCTGAAGTTCCTGGGATATGCAATGAGGAAGGAGGGATTGGAGAATCTGATACTAACAGGCTAGATAGAAGGAAAAGGAAACAGGGGAAAGCAGGGTATAACATATTTGAAGGACCTAATCAGGTATATGTCGGAGCAAGTGTTGCATGGTGTAACAGGAGAAGGCGTGCCCAGAGCCACCAGGTATAGGGAGACGTGGAAAGCCATGTTCGCCTACGTCCTGAAAGGACAGTGCCCAAAGAAAATTACAATCATACGTATTCTTTTTCCAACCCAAATTAGAAATACCAACTAACCCTTCACGTATATTTTGGAAAATGAAGGAAGGAAGGATAAACCCTCTAGTCAGTTCGAAACTGATAGGCTCAGCTCGTATCCCTAGGAATTTTCACGATACATGAAATCTATGTTTACAGGAAAAATACAAATAATAAAATAATAAAATACAAATAATAAAATACCCTAAATAGCACTTATTCTTGAATTTAAGAAAAGAATTCATTAGCAAATGCCGCCACAAGACGAAATTTGTGAACGTTTATACTTAGATTTAAATTTTAATGTTAGTCTAGGTAAGTAAATCAATTTTAATTGATTAATTGATAAATAAATAAATTAATTAATTCAATTTTAACTAGTAAATTAGAACCCCACTACCAATGACTGACCTCAACTCATAGATTCCTCCTTCCTTTTTCCTATTTAACGGGTAAAAAAATTTTACCCTCCATTTTTTCCTGCACCTTTATATAATTTTTTTGGTTTTGTGATGATTCTTTTATTAGGGTCTTTACGATAAATACAATAAATATAATAAAATTTACGTACCTTTCGTACTAGACCGCCTTTAATTAGTTTCTTTAAGTCTTCAAATATAATTAGAATCGAACTTAACTCATAAATCGCGAATACCCTTGAGCTTGAATGTGTATGTGCGCTTATATAAGTGTATGTGTGTATGTGTGTAGGCTTTTGTACGCGTGTGGTTGGGTGTGAAGATGTGTGTGTGTGTATCTGTGTTGTGTGGACTTTTTGTATATATATATATATATATATATATATATATATATATATATATATATAAGTATGGGTGGAATAATATTCCTTGTCCAAAGAAACACTATTTTTAAAAAAGTGCTCAATACAAAGTAGAGCTAAGAATATTTATTCAGAAATTATAACATGGGTATGTTACAATATTACTACTAAAGTAGCTATTTTGTTTCGACACTTCTGGTGTCTTGACAAGTGATGTGGTTATTTTAAATTGAAAGGTTTTAAAAGGTTAAAAACAAGCAAGACCCCTTTAATCAGGAAGGCATTATTGTACGTACAATGTGTACCAATGTGTGTGTGTGTATGTATGTGTGTGTGTGTATACACATATTTAATTGAATTACTCCTAAAGAAAACATTCTTTTTATATTGTATATTTTATTTTTTATTTTAATGTTTCATTAATTTTTATTAATTTTCTTAATTTTAATTTTTTAACAGAAATTTAATTTAAATATATTTAAATTTAAATTGTAACAAATTTTCCTAAAAATAATTTTTTGTATAATGTTTTTCCCATTTATTTAAACCAAAAGCCGCTATGTTTTATTTTTTGACACATTTGATACAACTTCCCTTGTTTCTATGGAAACATATTTTTTCTTTTTCTTTTCTTTTCTTTTCTTTTCTTTTCTTACTTTCCTCTCAACCACCCCTTCCTCCTTTTACTTTCTTCCTTTTAATTTCCTTCCTTTTAATTTTATTCTTCCCACTTCCATTTCTTTCGACCAGACAAGGCTAAATTTCAACTTTTTACTCTCGACTCAGTTAAGAACTAGTGGATTTCAAAAAATCTAAAAATGAAAGAGACATAAATTTCTGTCTGCTTTTTTTTATTAATCCCATCGTTTAAATCTTGCGTGATGAAAATTGTTTTTGAACTTCCGCCGGTAAAATAATATGTTTGTTCATTTTGCTATCTGGCATTTTATAATAAATTCGTTGCTGATGACGCAAGAAATTTCTCGTAGAGATTTCTAGTAGAAATGTCCATTTTGCAAGTTTGAACATCGGAATTTGTTTTAATTTATATATATATGTATATTGTTTAATACTTAATTTTTGGCTATAATAGGATTAGACCAGTGCACATTTGTATTGAAAAGTGTTCAATACAATTATATTGAAGAACGTTTGAATATTTTCCATTTTTAAACGAATAATAACGAGACCTAGGCCGAATAATAACTCGTTTAAAAATGTTAAATATACGTTTAAAAATGGAATATGTATACACACAGACACACACACAGACACAGACACACACACACACACACACACACACACACACACACATATATATATATATATATATATATATATACATATATATATATATATATATATATATATATATATATATATATACAGATGATTGACCAATAATGCAAATTTCAAGTAAATTCATTTCTAAATGAGGTAGGACTGACTTTGGGAATAATTGCTGCTTGAATTCTAAATAGTAAAGTCTCCAGCAAACTTTGAATTGATTCCAAAGAAAATTTTATCAAAACTTCCGCTCAAATTTTAAAACAGTTTTCAATTTTTTCAGTGTTGATGGCGGAGGATAACGAATCTTCCACTGTTTTTCAAATCAAACCATAATTGTTCTATCATCTTCTGATCTGGAAACGAAGGTGGCCAGATAAGATGTTCTGAATTAGGTGTTAGTTATGTCATTCAACTAAACCTTTAACTGCATGAATGGGTGTATTATCCATCAGAAATATGGTATTTCTCTCCGGAAAAAGTCGTTAATTAAAATTCCTAAATAGTCCTGAGTATTGAATTAAATAAATTATTTTAATAACATCTGTAAAAACAAAACCAATTTTAGCTAAAAAAATGGAATACTACTAATATTAAATCAATAAAACATTACAATAGACAAGCTTTTGACAGTTTAAACAAAATTTCAAATTACGCTATTATGGTACTAGATGTTTTGATTATTTTTGTATTTTTGTATATATATATATATATATATATATATATATATATATACATGCAAAAGTAATATATATATATATATATATATATAGATATATACGAAATTTTTTACGAATACGTGTATCATATATATATATATATATATATATATATATGTATATAGATAGATAGATAAATAGATAGATAGATATGTGTGCGTGTTTATGTGTGTGTGTGTGTGTATTTATGTGTGAGTCAGTGTGTGTAATTTTGTGTGTGTTAGTGCATGTATTTATAAGATGTCACTTTAGCTGAGCAGGTTCATGCCGACATCGCAGTTTCGTGATGACACCGTTATGATGCTTTCAATAAAAAAAAATCCCTCAATTGTATTTCAAAGTTTAGTTAGAGAAATTGTAAGTAAATGGGAGAAACGGTATTATAAGTACGGGTAGGATAGATATTGGTTGACCCTCGACTTAATGGGCCTAAGATTGTAGTTGCGAGATGAGCATCCTCTCAGGAAGATTTTTTTCAACAGATAGTAGTTCCTGAGTCGAAGCTGTCTGAGTTTAACTCACGAACACAGAATGGCAGGTCCGAGCTGTGAATATCCTTGCTAGTAGCAATAGAGTCTGTAACTCGTAAGAACAATTGGACATTATTTTATCACTGCTCCTTCTATAATATATTTTCATCACATTTTCCTAATAATCTCCATCCTTGAAAAAATACTTCTTTTACAATTGATGTATAACGCGAACACTCTACAGACACGATTATGGACGTGTAACAATATTATAAAACTTTACAATAAATGCATACACAACAATCTCACAGACGTAGTGAGCAACTATAGCAAAAACAATAAAAATAAATAATAAATAAATAATTCACTTTCTAGCTAATCTTGTGACAATATTTTCTCTAAACGACCACCAAATAATTATTAAATAACAAGGGTCTCTAAGTGGCAGTTTTAAACATGTGATACATGACGATTTTATTAATTTTGGCAGTGGTTGGAACAATGGCTAACATAGTAAAAGGCTTCGGATTAACTCATTAGATGGTATTTATCATGCTTTAAAGGAAGGTATATTATAGACCATACACATACGGTGTATATTCTACAAAAATATATATGTGAAATATATTTGTTCTTACATTGTTTTTCTTTAGTTGCTTTCTCCCACATATAAAATCTTGACATAAATATAGAAATTTCAACCGGCCAAGATTATATTTTTCTGACGAATGTTTAGAGTATATTCAAAAGAGAATAATAATTTATATCAATTTAAGTTGGGTTTGGAATACAGCAAAGTAATTTGGTTATTAGAAATAGTAAATTTAATCAATAAACATAGAATTAAAACTATTGCTGGTACTTATGTTACGGTCCTGCTATTTGCTTTGAGATCATTGATAAGATCCAAAGAAGAATCAAAAACATATAATAAGTTTTTGTACCGTCACAAACATATATATATATATATATATATATATATATATATATATATATATATATATATATATATAAGAAAAATTAAGGCAGACACGTTATTTCATGGAAAATCGCAAGTTTGGCCTATTAAACGCGAAACATCATCAGCTTTCGTTTTTATTGTACATAGGATTTGTGTAAAATCATTGTAGAATGTAGACGGAAGCTGATGGTGGTTCACTTAAAATAGACGTATACTTTCGATTTACCATGAAATAACGTGTCTGCCTTAATTTTCCTTATATTTGCTCTTTATGTATTTATATACATATATATTTAGAGCTCTCTTAGAAAGTTATCCTACCACTGTATCTATAGGATACTACAGGATGTATGTACCGGATACTCCTTTGGATTCTTTTATGCCCACACTGCATGTTGATATATATATATATATATATATATATATATATATATATATATATATATATATTATAAGTCATTTAATTCCGAAATTAATTTTCTTGGAAGCTTTTGGAATTTTAAAAATATTGCTAGTGTAGTAACTTTATATTTCATTACTAATAACGTATTGCTGGTATTTTTGAACACAATGAAAATGTATTTTGACCGCAGTTTGATGGCTTACTATTTGCCCCTAGGTCCTACCAGTCCGGTTTAGGCTGGAACTATATTAATGTTCCTCTACATTGCGCAAAAAAGAAAATAAGACTGATATTTCATGTGAACAGATATATTGAGCAAAATTATAAAATAAATATCTTGAAATACTAATGTACAAATTTGTTAAATAAAATCGTCATTGTCGCCAGCCACGGTTTTTGGATCACTTCGGAATTTCTTGCAACATTTCTAGACGTTCTTAATTTTTAAGTTGGTGAATTCTGCCAGAACATTTGCCTTCAGTTTATTATGGTGTTACCACGGATTTTGTTGATCTCTTGCTCAAATGCGCGCTAAACATAATAATCAAAGGGTTTGCAAGCTTGGAAATTACGTAAGGGAATACGCGGTAGCAGAAATTATGTGACAGACGTAATAGGCTACTCCTGCTTCTGTGGCATGGTGCAGAATCTTGCTGCTAGACATTTATAATGCAGTAGCCACTCTTTTGATCCAGGGCCGCTCATAAAATTCACACGGCATCTTCCGTAATGGATCTAAGGACATCAACAACAAATCGAGAGTTCTTATATTATCAGAACGATGAGAGTGAGTTTTCTAAGCTAGCTTTCTTACATAATCCCCATCTGATTCATCCAACTCTTGCCGAATTCTCTGCTCTCTCCTCAGATTGGCTCTCAAATATTAATAAATATTCGTATTGAGACTCCGGCGCGAATCCGACGTTTTTCAAATTTCTAGCGGAATGATATGGTCTTTTGGTTTTTTTTTTCTTCACAGGACGGTGCCGAACTGATCTTGTTATAATCTGCAGTCAATAAAATCTAAAACGAAAAAGACGGTCATGCGCAAATTTAACCTCATAAAATGACGACAATTTCCTCATCGCACCCTGTAAATATCGGATCTTATTTACATATACTTGTCCGAATTATATTTTGTACCAATGGAATTCGTTAGTCATTTTTTACTCGCTTCTTTCTTTTTGGTTTATACAATTACACAGCTGACAAAGTACTCGGTATATATATATATATATATATATATATATATATATATATATATATGTATGTATATATATGTTTATATATGTATATATATATATGTATGTATATATATGTATATATGTATATATAAATATGTTATATAGATATGTATACATATATGTATATATATATATGTATATATATGTGTCTATATATATGTATATATATATGTGTATATATATGTATATGTGTGTATACATATGTATGTATATATGTACATATATATGTATATATATATATGTGTGTATATATATGTATATATATATATATTTGTGTATATGTATATATATTTGTGTATATATATATATGTTTGTATATATATGTATATATATGTGTACACATATATGGATATATATATGTGTACATATATATGGATATATATATGTGTACATATATATGTATATATATGTGTGTATATATATATATTTATTTATATATATATATATATATAGATAGATAGATAGATAGATAGATAGATAGATAGATAATAAACAAAACTAGATAGATAGATAGATAGATAGATAGATAGATAATAAACAAAACTAGATAGATAGATAGATAGATAGATAGATAGATAGATAGATAATAAACAAAACTAGATAGATAGATAGATAGATAGATAGATAGATAGATAGATAGATAGATAAACAAAACTAGATAGATAGATAGATAGATAGATAGATAGATAGATAATAAACAAAACTAGATATATAGATAGATAGATAGATAGATAGATAGATAGATAGATAGATAGATAGATGTATATAGCACCAAATCACGATTTATTATTCTCGCATTCACCTTTCTCGATAACCACTTTTTCGAGATCCTCACGAACACCTGCGTTCTTATTACTTGTCAGCCACTTCTTATATCCTATCAAATATTTGATTACCGAAATTTTGCTTCATGCAAAGTCTTTAAATCTGTTATAACATGGCTACGATCTATTTCCTTACTTCAATATTTTCTTCTTAAGGAAAACCATTCCTTTATGTTGGTGGCGTGACAAAACCCTATGTAGATGTATTCTTATTTATATAAATACATCATTTTTATAACTTCCTTCTGTCTTGTACTATTTGAAACACCCTTCTTTTATGTTTCATGTATGTCCAGGACGTGAACGATCATGGCTCTCCATAATTTCTAATATTATGTAACACGTGCTAAAATTTGTGTTCTTTTATTGCTCAGTTTTCTTCTCATGCCATCCATTGACAAAGATTCTTTATGTAGGTTGCTCTATATTTTCGTATATTAGTTTTTCTTGTAATATGTTATAGAAATATCAAAATTTCTAAAACTTTTTCTCTCATTGTTTTGTACTAAACATTTTTCTGTCTGATTTTTGGTTCTATTTTTATTTTACAGTTGAAAATATCCAAAAATTGTATAAAATGAATAAAGAGAAAATATCATGTGAGAAGAAATACGGAGAAATGGGGAAATAATCATAGTATTCTATAAGTGCCCACATACGCGTAAGAGGGCGCAGGTTAATGAAACCGGACGAGTGGGGATAACCAATCCAAGATATCCGCAGCATATATGGTAATAATTTCTTTTTTGGTTTATTGCACTGTTGTAACATAGGTCGCAAATACCCATAGGAAAAGTGTTAAACCATCATTTCCCTCCACTTAAATAACAAGACCGATCGGGTTCTGTAGCCCTGGTTGGCAAGTTGTCTACTACAGAAAGTAATGGAAACCTTCTGTTGGATTAATATTCTGCCCAGTTAGTCGAGACATGATCGCCGAGGCGTGTACCACTTATGGCACTTAACTGACTGTTAGCTGAAATTTGCGAAAAAATCAGAAATATTTAAGCAGTGCACAATAATGATAAGCATGAATATGTCGTCACAAAAATTCATTCAGCTACATTTTTTTTCATTTGTTACTTTTTTTTAATCATTTCACTCCAAGAAAGATATTCTACTACCACTGTTGCGCAGGGGCTTACATAGAGAAAATGATGAGAAAGAGTGGTTAGTTATAGGAAATGTCGGGAGGAGGGTGATAGACGGATGAGGATACCGAGGATTGGGGGGGGGGTAAATGGAAGAGAGATTGAGAGAATTGATGCGAGTTAGTTTGATAGGAGATGTCTGTTGATCTTACATTTAAATTGCTGGAGATTGTAGCTGTTGGGGGAAGCAAGTATATGGAAGGGAATTCCACAGGCGGGAAGTGCGAGAAAAGAAGCTGGTAGAGTAGAAATTGCGGTTACATTTTATCGGTTTCACTGTAAAAGGGTAGGACCTAGTTGCTAATCTAGTAGCTCGTGTAAATTCATACCTATGGGGCACCATTGATCTATGTTGATCGGAGTAGAAGCCTTGAAAGTATTTATAGAAGAAAACACAGGGAAGCCACGTTCACGCCGGTGAGAGAGCGACTGCAGCCGGGTTGCCAGGTATGTATCAATTTCTACGCTTTAATTATTTAAGACGTCAAGATTAAATTCTAAAGGTTGATATTTGATGCAGGTAAAATTGACGGCTTCCCGTACCCCTCTAGTAAGTAACTGTTTCCTCGTGTTATCGTCTCTACTGTTGCAAGACCGAGATCAAGCCGAAAATGATGAACTGTTGTCATATTTAGTTAAAAGCTGCCCAGTAATCGCTTTTTAATCTCGATAGAGTACGAAATCATATCAAAATCCTTGTGGATTACGTATTATTTTCGACACGGCAACCTCTTTTTTTTCTTCTTTCACATGCAGGTGTGACCAGCGTCTCATTGCTCTTTTGCTACTTCTATAGAAATTGTTGAGAAGCATTACATTCATTGGTTCCGTCAATGGCTAAAACCAGGCATGCCACATTCATTGTACAAAAATGTCCCCATTCCCTCTGGATTCCATTGGCGAGAAAATCCACTCGAACCATTTCCCTATGAAACCAACGCCGAATTACATGTTTTATCGATCACTACAATCTTAACATGTTCAATACTAGAGTTAAACTTTATCTTCTTTCCTCTCCGTATAAACTGCCCCTTAACCTAACTGATTGCCGCGAGTGGCACCCGGGCGTTGTACAGGGTGAACTTTTCCGTAAAAAGAAAAATGACGACAAGTTTTCGAATTTACAGACAGATATCATTAAGATGAAAACACAGGACAAAAACTGTATAATCCAAACATGACATTAAGAAGCTTCGGAAGTCATTCTTTGTTTTGTACAGGCGAACTTCAAGATTGTATTTAAATTGCGCTTTTCGACTAGCTTCGAATCGTGACGAACAGCAGGTGACGACAGAACGTTTTAGATTTATAATTTGATGTCAGTTCAGCTCTGATGATAGAAAGAAAAACAAAGACATATTAACTCTTTATATGCCTCATTCTGAAATGTAACATCTTGGTTATTTTCCAACACATGTTCTCAGTCTTGTTGTTAATAGAAAAAAAAATTGACAGCTCTTCCCTCCGGCCATCACTAATTGACTGAGTATTATATACTATAGCTGGGAAACAACGAGTAACATGTATATTTAAAAATATCCTCTTCTACAAGTACTTTCATGGCTTCTGCTCCGATGAGCTTAGATCACTGGTGCCGCCTAAGCAAGAATTTACACGAGATACTAGATTAGCAACTAGGTCCCACCCTTTTACAGTTAAACAAATAAGATGTAACCGTATATTCTACTCCAACAGCTTCTTTTCTCGCGCTTCCCGCCTGTGGAACTCCCTTCCACAAGTCTGCTTTCCCGACAGTTACAATCTCCAGGTATTTAAATGTAGGGTCAATAGACACCTCCTATCACACTAACTCCCAACTATTCTCAGAACACTCATCTACCCAACCCTCATTCTCGGTATCCTTACCCGCCTATCACCCACCCTCTGTCATTTCCTATATTTAATCATCCTTTCTCCACTCTACGTAGCCCCCTGCGCAGTAGTGGCAGTGACATGCCTTGCTCGGGGTGAAAAGCTTATAAAAAAAAATATAAGTAATCTTCTATGGTGACGCTTCTCTGGAGCAGAAAGGGTGTTTGAGAGATTTCGTGCACACGAAGGAAGTGTCGGAATCCATAAGGGATTTTTACTAAAACCAAAATTCTTGAATTTATAATCGTAAAAGTCTCACACGACACACTGCCCATGCAATTTTGCTCAAAATCGAATCACGTTGAGCAAATCACAGGGAATTTCGACGTTGTTTGAGAAAGATCCATCTGTTTTCCTCGAACGTTTCCTAACCTATTATGATTGTTGGGTTCGTCGCTTTGATCTTGAGGGAAAAAATTACTGCATAGCAGTTGAAACACTCATCATCACCGGCTCGAAAGAAAGCGAAGGTTGTTATAATAATTAATGCTTCTCATTTTTCAACTCATCTTCAAAAGGGTCAGACAATTAATTGAGAGTACTGTGCTATCTTACTGATAGTCACGAAAAACTATCGAGATCAAACAAACAGAAAAAAATAGACGAAAAAAAACTTGTTTCAACAGGACATTTCCCCAGCACAAAAATCCTTGGTTCCAGTAGCTGCTATACGTTCATCACTTTCCTCTTTCTATTGATTTAGGCTCATCTACCAGCCATCTGTCCCTCAACTTAAGAAAGCAATTGCTTTGGTACCAATATAACGACGACTCAGAGCGAGCCTTAACCAATTCTACCTGACACTTAACCAGTCCGCCTATCTTGTGTTTGTTTTGATCTCGGACTGATCAGAGTAGAGTTGCCCGTTATCACCTGGCTAAATTAATCATGACACCGAAGGTGTCGAGTAAATCGTTAAGATCAGATTTACGCAATCTGCGATACGGAGTATAATCAGTAGAACACTGAAACGCCACGGGTAACTGATATACCACTACGTATGATCCTGGGAGTCGAGTATATTGTTAAGACTAGATTTACGCAATCCACGGTACGGAGAAGCATCAGTTGAATACTCAAACGTCAGGCTTATATATATATATATATATATATATATATATATATATATATATATATATATATATATTAATATACCTATTATATACACAGTTATAAGCAAGGCAAAGCTGGTGACACTTAACAGTTCGCTGGTGTTTTGAAAAATCATTCAGTAACAATGTTCTCTGATCTGGGGTTTACTCAATTATCTTTTAGCATCACGTCAGTCTGAGCGTATCATTCAAACCGTCTCATTCAAATCATTAACCCCAACTTAACTTTTTTTAATAGCAAGCCCCAGCTAACTCCAAGTCATTATGATTTCATATTTCACCCTGGTCTTATGAATTAAGCTCAAAATCGGGGTAGAAAACGGTAGTCATGATGGTGTTCAATTTTCCCACACTGTATAACACTTACCAGATCGAAATGAAAACAGTAACAGTTATCCATTTCGACTGAGTCTCTGTGCTCTTCACTGATGAAGAGGAGTAAACCCACTCCCTGTTACCAATTACCCGCCTGTTTATAAGATCCGGTAGATTGAGATAGGAAATACTCACTGTTCAATTTTGACCTCTCGCGGTCAGACTATGAACGTTTCCATTGACCATCATATTTTACGCTTGTCCAGTTATTGCTCCCTCTGTTTCTACTGAGTCTGGGAGTGAGTCTGTATTACTCTGTCCGTGGATTAATCACACAGTTAACATTTCACGTTACCAGTAGTCACAAGAAAAAAAATGCATATTCGACATTTTTTTTTTCAGAGATCTTTTGACTTTCTTTGATTCTTCTATCAAATTCATACTGATACGGTGCTGGTAGGAACACGTGTTGGTTTTTTTCTGGGGGGGGGGAAGGATTGGTAGGAGAGAAAGGTCGCTAACATTTTTTTTTCTTTTAGACTGAGGACAGAGAGAAAAAAGTTCATTCTAAATTCTATAGAATCCTATTTTTATGGTAGCTACAGACACAAAGAAAAGAAAAAAAAATCAAGATATAGTCACTCTGAAAGAAAATATATGTAATAAAATATACATAGCATAAATTAAACAAACATTTTCTTTAACTAGTCTAAAGTATAAGAACCTCGCAGCAGTAATTACGATCAGCATACGTTACAAGTAGTCACAAGAAATAAGATGCATATTCGACATTTTTTACAGAGGTCTTTTGACTTTCTTTGTTTTTTATGCTGATCGTAATTACTTTGAGCAACAGGAGTAAACATACTAAGAGCCACAAAGGATAGGGAGACGTGGAGAGCCATGATCGCCTACGTCCTGAAGGGACAGGGCACATAGAAGAAGAAGAAGAAGAAGAACATTTTCACTAGCGTAGAGATATAGATATCGAGAGCGTAATTGTAACAATCTCATCTAATAGATTAAAAAATCGATCCTATCGATATTTGTTTTAATCATTTCCCTTCAAGCAAGGCGGTACCGCCACTCATATACAGGGGGCTACATAACAGAATTAAAGGGCTAGGCAGGAGGAAAATGAAGACGAACCAGCTACAGGGAGTAATAGAGAATGGAAAAGAGAAAGATGTGAAAGTAGAGAGAAAAAATAAAAAGGACAAGACACAGGGTGTGATGTAGTACAGACTGCGGTCAAGTGGAGAAGAGATTAAATTTCTGGAGTTTATAGCCGTCAGGAAAACAAGTACATGGATAGGAGTCTCACAGGCGGGAATCGAGAGAAAAGAAGCTGATGGGGTAGAATTATCGACAGCATTTGGTTGATCTTACTGTAAATGGGTGGGACCTAGTTGCCATTCTAGTTACCCGAGTAAATTATTGTGGCGGAGGCATCAGTGACGTAAGTTCGTCAGAGCAGAAGTCATAACAATATTCATAGTAGAGACAGAGAGAAGCCACATCTCGACGATGAGAAAGTGACTGGAGTCGAGCTGCCAGGTCCGGACCACTCACATTACAGATTCTTTTTTGGAGCCTGTTGAGAACACTGAGACGAACTGATATAAGAAACTATATTCAGAAGTTTCTAGGTTGTAGTTCATACACTATTGCAGAAAATCGATAATATATATATATATATATATATATATATATAAAGGCAAGATGTTTGTGTGTGTGTGTGTATGTTAATCTGCCTGTATGTCTGTATTTTTCAGCCATTTTATGTTAGCTTTTGCTTTTGTTTCGCGTTTGACTCTAAGTAGGTATAATTGTAGTTCTTAGTCTCAGCCATGATACCATTTACTCAGAGGACTTATTTATCCTTCAAATTTTAGTTTACGACGAAAAAAACTTATTTGATATCGATACCAGGAAATCAAAATTTGACTTAAATCCATTCATTTTTCTTTCAGTCTAAGGTTTCGCTTTAACTGGAAACAACTATTGCTTTTTAATCTTTCGCGCCAACGTCCAAAGTGTCTGAGCTCCAGAACCATGGATTAGTTTTAAAGCTTTCATTACACCCGAGCAACGCCGGGCTATACTGCTAGTAATGTAAATAATTATAACATATTATTCAGAAATTCCGAAAGAATATTCTACTTTATATATGTTTATATTTTTTAGGTGTGCTGTTTATGTTATTTACATTGTTCGGACTGTTGTCTCATGTTTATTGTTATATTTACGACGTTTCAGTCGTTGTCCACTCTGAGCTGCTTCAGGTGACTGAACTTTTTAATTGAACCCTCTATTTCGATCACTTGGGTAGATTGTTTTTGTTCTATTAGTCATGCCACTTCCGAAAGCTTTAGCTAACTCAAATGAACTCAACATTTTCGTTCTCCACTAAGGACACATAACTCAGTGGATAAAAGCCTTTGTTGGATCCAGTAAATTGACCCAAAGCGTTGTGAGTTTAATACCCAGTGACAGTAGCGGCGAAAAACCTTTGAGGTGAGTTAAATGGAGAAAACTGAAGCATCCGGAAGTAGCGTGTTTCATTGAATGAGAACAATGTACCGTAGTGGTCGAAATAAACGATTGGTTAAAAATTCATTTTCAATCACCTGAAGAAGGTTGGAGCGTACAACCGCCGAAACTTCGTAAATATGACAGTATAAACGAAGACAACAGTACGACCAATGTAAATAATATTTTTATGTGTTTCTACTCTCTGGGGATGTCCGTGTGTGGTGCAATGTATATCGCCTTGGAACGACAAATCATGGAGCCAAGTTTCGAATTGTAGTTGAATTCCTTGCATTCACTTACGCACAAATATATTTGGGAAAGTTAGTAATCCTTCTCTTCTCTCCAGTTATGGGTTAAATAATAGGACAGATTGAGTTCTATAGCCTTGGCTGTCAAACAGTCTACCGTAGAAAGTAATGGAAATCTACTGTTGGATAGTCTTCTGCCCTTTCAGTTATGTCTCTTTCGAGGTATGATCACCCAATTATGTATTGACTCTTTGGGTAATAAAGTGCATGTGTGTGCAAAGGTTTATCAAGATTTGCCTGTTTTTCACTTTAACTATTGTGACATAGAAAGCATAAACGTAATTTGCTAAATATCATCTACATAGCGAGAAAATTTAGCTTATTTTCCTAAATAGTTACACTAATGGTGTACTTAGTGGATGCAACTCCCAGCACCTGCGAATTATTTACGAGACTTGTTAGCCAGCGTGCCGAGTCAGACAGCGCTTTAGAGTTTTTAACCTGTTTTCGTAATCCGTTAGACAAGAAACTCAACCGTACAGCTGGTATTGATCTGTAGATAGCGAAGATATATATGTATATATATATATATAAATGCAGCATGAGTGTTTGTGATCGAGATGCAGTACTAATTCAAAAGGAGAATAAACAAATCAGAACGATTGGTGTTTTGTCGTCAGTTTCTTTTTGTGTTTGCAGTCGTATTACAAAATAAACAGTAAATCTTGCAGAAGTAGATTTTCGTTATTCCGACTTCATATTTGGATACACTGCAGATAATGGCAGAACTGAATGAAGCTATCACCCATCTCATGACAAGCAACATTAATCAGCAAGCGAGGATCAAGTTTAGATTATTCTTTGATTGCACATATGTAGTGTGCATTTCGTGTTCAACATTCAGTACTATGAACAGAAGTGATCATAGTATACGAGAGTAGCAGAACAGCTCTCTTGCCTCGGATTAAGAGCCTATATCCGAGTATATTTGAATAATATTCCTCTCAATTTTGTGACCCTATTTTCCTATTTTCCACTGTACACTTCTTTTACCTAAGTTAGATCATTAGTGAAAGACTAAATGTTTGTTGCTGTGTTTGACATTTCATTTGCCGAGTTAAAATTATGATTTCTAATTTACTATATTATTATTAAGAGTGAACCCCTACCGTCAAAAATGACCGCAAAATATTTGAGAGGATTATTAGTTGTTTCCTCACAGGTTATGCCCACTGAGTGTGACAGAAAGGAATCCTATCTATTATAATAAAGATTGTTGTATATATATATATATATATTCTCTCGTTACGCTCAGAGAAAGAGAGAGAGTGAGAGAGAGAGAGAGAGAGAGAGAGAGAGAGAGAGAAGAGAGAGAATAGCAAGTAGAGTCGGCTCAGTTTACTCCCTTTACTACAATTTATTAAAACTCTTGCAGGGTGTTTGCACTTTAACAGGGCTTTACTCTTTTATATTTTTTGCAATAAATATTTCGGTGAGTATTGAAGAATCCCCCTCTCTTTGTCTCTCACGCTCTCTCTCACTCTCGCTCTCTTCCTCTATCTGTCTTTCAATTTCTCTCTTTTACAGTGAAACCGATAAAATGCAACCGCAACTTCTACTCCAAAAGTTTCTTTTCTCGCACTTGCCGACTGTGGAATTCCCTTCCACATGATTGCTTCCCCGACGGCTACAATCTCCAGGAGTTTAAATGTAATGTCAATATACACCTCCTAACACTAACTCGCTCCCATTCTTTCAAACACTTTTCCCATCTGCCCATCCTTCATCCTCGGGATCTTACCCATCTATCACCTGCCTTCTGACATTTCCTACAGCTAACCAC
This sequence comes from Ascarosepion bandense, assembly GCA_037127315.1. Classification (NCBI taxonomy): domain Eukaryota; kingdom Metazoa; phylum Mollusca; class Cephalopoda; order Sepiida; family Sepiidae; genus Ascarosepion; species Ascarosepion bandense. The sequence continues at coordinate 17,250 of JBBBDQ010001706.1, forward strand.
TCCTCCTCTTTACCTTCCCCAGTGGAGCCCAATGTGCAGTAGTGGCAGTGGAATGCCTTGCTTGGGGTGAAATGATTAAAAAAAAAACTCTCATTCCTCATAACATTCCTCCTATGTAAACCCTGCACAGCAATGGCAGTAATATATATATATATATATATATATATATATATATATATTAAAAAAGCATTAATTCAATGATCTTGAATGACCATTTCGATAAGAAGATCCCCACGGGGGATAACACATCACCTCAGTAACAGAAAAATCCTTTCAGAAACTGGAGAAAAATCAGTCTAATTTTCCTTTTTAAATAAATTTGCAAAGAAATTAAAAAAGAAAATAAAAAAGAAAAAGAAAAAAGAAAAAAAGAAAAAAGAAAAGAAAAAAAGAAAAAGATAAAACAAAATAAAATCAAATAAACAAGAAAAGAAATAATAGACATCGTCTGGGTTCGCAAAAGAAGGAAAGGGAATTGTAACTAAAAATTAACAGACGGCCGTGTTGAATTAATGTAAGGTTAAGCAACACGGAAAAAAGGTGGGAGATAAGAGAGAAAAAGGAAGGAAGGGAGGGAAAAAGAAAAGAAAAGAAAGAAAAAAAATTTATATATTACAGACGCTGGACATATTCAAAAACCTAACTTCCCAAAAACGTTGAAGTATTAGAAAAAGGCCTTAACTTAAAAAGGCATAATTAATTTTAAAGGGAATAAAAAGATATAGGATTTAAAATAATTTTTTTTTTAATTTAGTCATTTGAATTAAATTAAATAAAGACATCGCAAGGTAAAAAAAAAAAATCATTTCCAATTATACATACATATAGAAGTACACACATACATACATACATATACACACACACAATTCTACGATTATAAATATATATATACATACATACCCATACATACATTCAATTTCATACACACTTATATACGTATAAACACATACATGCCCATACACACATATATATGTGTACACACCTATATACAAAAAATTCACATGCACAAATACACACACACACACACACACACATATGTACATTATACATATGTACCCACACACATATATATAAATATATATATATATATATATATATATATATATATATAAAATTAATGAATATTATAAAAAAGATCATTTAAATAGCTAAAAATTGTTTTCACACATAAATACATATATACACACATACATATATACATATATACACACATATCTACAAATATTCACATCCACACACAAACATACACATATACATAAAAATTATAAAAAGAAAAATTAAAAATTAAAAATTTAAAAATTAAAAATTTAAAAAATTTAAAAAATTTAAAAAAATATTAAAAAACTTAAAATTTAAAAAAAATTTAAAAATTAAAATTTAAAATTTAAAATTAAATTTTAAAATCCGCACAATGACGGCACTTATTAATGAATTCCTTCCTAAGGTTCAAAAGTAAGTCCTCATGAGGATACTTCAAAATCACAATCTTCTCCAATAAACATAGACGACACCTATCACGAAAATTTTTAGGGGTACAATCTGAGCCTATTAATTTCCAGCTGATTATAGGGCCCTGCCCTTCTTCCTTCATTTCCCAGAATCTACGTGATAGTGCCGTCTGGAATCTTTGGTTAGGGTTTGAAAAGAAGTACTTGTGGTTGTAAAGTCTCTGTTTGAAATTACAACCACAAGTACAACCTTGGAGCTCTCTTCCTGTATCATTTTTTAATATTAAAAATTTTTTAATATTAATTAGGATCGGGTTTTTGGAATTTACCTTCCTGCTTTTTTCCCTTGGATTAAAGTATCTGAATTAATATATATATATATATATATATATATATATATATATATATATATATATATATATATGTGTGTGTGTGTGTGTGTGTGTGTGTGTGTTTATATTATGAATATTATGTGAATTCTTTACTACTCGACGACAGATTTATTGCAAAAAAATATGTCACTGTTAGAGAACAAACAAGCGCTAAGTGCTTTTATAATTGGCAGTAAACAGAATGAAGTGAGCCGACTCTGAGTCGCTATTGTCTCTCTCTCAATGAGTTTTAGAGAAGGTAAATTATATATATATATATATATATATATATATATAATATAGAAATATACGCGCATGAAATGTAACATTTTTAAGATAATATTAAACCTGAAAAAGAATAAGACAATATATTCAAGTGAAGTAAAATGTAAGATATTTCTTACTTAAAATATTGCATTCAAATTTTATTTTTAGCTGCAATATTTTAAATAAGAAATTTTCTATTTTTTACTTCTCGATAATATCTTGTCCTTTACTTTTCCAGGTTTAATAACTTCTCCTGTTCTTTTCCATCTTTAATATAATGATAAGAATATTACTTTTCAAGCTCGCATTTTTCCATGTAAACTGTTTTTTCTAAGCATTGCTATCTATATTATAAAAATGCAATTCTGAAAACCGCATTAAAAATATTAAAGAGAAAACAATTGTATACAACTGATTAAAACGCAATAAAAAATTGATTATTTATAATTAATTCTGATAAAAGATTCTGATAAAATATAAAATGATCAGGAAAGTTTGATTGACAAAAATGATAAAAGATATCATCAGACTTTAAATGCTGAAAACCACATGCAAAAATATTAAACAGAAAAAAGTTATAAAGAATCAGATTTATTATTACATCCGTTAGACACTCACTAACACTTTTACTTAAGTATATAGTTTCCCTTTTCGGAGTTCACATATTTTGATGTCATTTTTTTTTTACTGAACTAAAACCCCGAAAAATTATTTTCAATATAGCTAAGTAGTTGTCCTATCTGACTCTGTCAACTGTTTCAAATTTGGTTGAGAATTGAAATAGTGGGGAAGCTTGAAAGCTGTCTAGATTGACTAAATGCGGGATTTAAGAATTTATTCAAACACAACCGTGGTTAAATGATACATACATACATACATACATACATACATGCATACATACACGCATATATATATATATATATATATATATATATATATATGTATGTTTGTGTGTGTGTGTGTGTTTAGGTTTTAGTCGTAATTAAATTACACCAGTACACAGTTGTATTAGAAATTGTTCAGTACAATTATATTTAGAACTGATGAATCTTTTTCCTTTATGAGCGAGTTAATTCGAAAAATTCGTTGCCAAATGAACTACACACACACGTACATATATATTGTAATTTTGCTATTACAACGGTTTATAAGATTATAAGACCACTACACAAAAACATTCATGTTTCAGTACAAAAGCGTTCTTCTTCGTGTGATATGCTAAAAGAAATAAATAAATGCTTTATTTTATTTTTTCATATATAATGGTCTTTATTAAAATTGGGGAGATACTTTTTATCAACCTCCCTTTTCTTGTTATTTCTCGTTATTTTCTTCCTCTTTCTCTTCCCTTTTCTTGTGCTGTGTCACATTAGGATGTTTGCAACTATAACTATACACAATTTCATGTCTGTTGCAGATCTTAAGAATTTATAACTTTTTAATATCTCTCTAAATTTTGTTTCAACATTCAAACTTCTTAAGTAGTTCATGTCCCACTTGCTGTCAACATATCCTGTAAGATTCAAATTTTCAAAGCCCTATTTTCTCATTAACTAACAAAAATTTCAACCGTCTCTTGCTGATGTTAAAAATAAGTGTCCTTTTTGTTTTTATTTTCTGTAGAACCTCGTTGATGTCACATATTAGCTCCACTCTATTCAGATCATCATTATTTATAAACATATTTTTGTTGTTTCCAGTCTTTTCGTCTGACAGATTGTCCGGCATTCACTACTATTTTGGAGGACTGAGGTCCGTTGTAGTGTAGTGGATATCAACTCGGAACTACAAATCGGGTAGCCGAGTTCAAATTCCAGTTGAATTCGTTGCATTCACTTACGCGCAAATACCCTTGGTAAAGGTATTAATCCGTTTCTTTCCTTCAGTTATGGTTTAAGTAACAGGACATATTAGGTTCTATAGCCTTGGCTGGCAACCAGTCTACCGCAGAAAGTAATGGCAACCTACTGCGGGATAATCTTCTGCACACTCAGTCATTAGACATTATTGACCAAGCGTGTATTACGTATGGCACTTAACTGCCTGATATTACATTACATTTACGTACACTTTGTTTAATTCTAAACTTCTTTCATTTCTTTCTTTCTTTTTAATACATTGCTCAGGTTTTGGAAGGCATTTTTCGCCATGTCAGTGCTTCTTCAGATTTAAGTGTCAAATTTGCCGTCCTCTGTCAAAACAATTACGTGTTTTGAAAGAGGAGCAGAATAGATATCGCTCTTTTATTTAAAGTTACTGCTAGGTTACGTCAGAAAAATCTCAGAAAAAGAGTCTCTCAACGACCACGTGAGACGAAATGTTAATAGATACTCGAGGAAATGAAAAAGTTCATTTTTTTATCTTAGACACATGGAAAATAGTCGCACGAAGATTAAGAAATGGGAACATTTTCCAACCGCAAAGGGTTTGACTCACTGTCAGGAAAATTGGCATTTCATAACTTTGGTATTTCTTGGATTCAACACCAAACTAGTAATAAATATGCAAACATTTCCTCAGCTCGTAAAAGCATTTTAGTTTGTTATTTCTCGCCAAAGCTATTTATGATTTACTATCTGCCTGTCTCTTGCTCTGTGCAACACACTGTCTCTTTCTCCTGATATATATATATATGTGTACATGCCTGATAGTTCCCAGTCTCTCTCTCTCTCTCTCTCTCTCTCTCTCTCTATATATATATATATATATATATATATTTATATAGTCATCCGCAGACAGATCTGTTTCGCTGTATCACAGCTCATCAGTACAGCAAGACATCCAATTGCTTTTAACCCAGGATTAAAACCCGACTGAAGTGGCGTCAGTCGGAGATTCTACCACTGAGCTATGGGCGCTCGGTAGAAGGAGGCAGACTTTTAACATATCATGCATCATACACCAGGTGATCTAATTCATTACTGAATGAGCGATGCGTAAATGCTAGTGTTGCTACTGTTTTTACAAAATCTATCATTCTTCCAGCGTGATCAATCAGGGTGTGAGAAAGTATATATATATATATATATATATATATATATATATATATATATATATATATATATTAATGCATGTTTCATTAAATAATATAGACAATTTTTTTCTATTTATTTGATATAAATTTTTTCATATTCTTGGATAAGCTTAATAGCATTATTATTAAATGAAGAAAGAAAATTACAATATTGATACATAACTTTTTATGAATTCAGTCTAAGCTTTTGGCTTACAAAAGCCATATTCAAAGACGTCAAATTACATTATATATTATAAAAAGAACAAACGATAATAACAAACAGTTTTTGTTTAATTTGAAGATTTCCAAGCAACAACAAACTCGTTCGTGTTGTTACTTAGAAATCTTCCATGCATACAAAAACAAAAACTGATTTATTTTCTATATGATTCGAATCAAATCTACTTATATTTGCCAATAATATAGAATATTCAATTAAAATATAAGGGGTATCTGAGTTCTGATTATTGGAATATGTTTTTAGGAATCCTCGCCGCTTTAAGCCCCAAAAAATTAATTAGATATTAAATGAAAAAAATTAAAAATTAAAAATAAAATTTCCCGTGTGCAATTGCATAGGAAATGCATAGCTTTAATTCGCAATAAACATTGACACTTGCAGGTGCACTTGCTTTCGATCTAATCAAGTTCAAACGCGTCTCGATGCGATGTAAGAAATCCGATAGTACGCGTTTTCTCTCGATGAATATTCATATTGTTAATCATTGGGAATTCCAAACAATAAGGTTAATGAGTGCACACTGGCTGAACTGCACCGAATGGGGGCCTCTTGATTCTTGTGAACATCTGCTTTTATTGATCGATTAAAATTAAGATTTTTGAATTGTTTTCTTTATTGAACGGAAATCAAATTTAAGATATACGTAGTTAATAGAAACAATCAGAAAGTCATTGGTAATCAAAGTCTAATGTTCGAGCATTTAGAAAAAATTGATTTGGGAACACATGGTCAGAATGAGATGGTACGAATGTATACCGCCAATTTTTCATAAAGTAAGTGCATGCTTTGGAAGAAAAATCAACGTTCTCAACATTTCTGTTTATCAGGTCGATTTATACTTTACACTTTTCAGTCTATTGTCCTCCTTTTCACGGCGATTCAGTCCTTATACTCTTCGGCCTTCTTCAAGTAATATAAATTGGAATTTTGAACCAAACCCTTTATTTTTTATGACCCGTTAGATTGTTCTAGTTCTAGGTGTCATGCCCCTTTTTGATATTGCACTTTCTGGATTACTTTAGACAACAATTTATCGGTATGCCCCAGTGCATAAAAAATGTTGCGTAAATTAATCCAGTGACTTGCCCCCAAAAGTTGTGAGTTCACTATCTGGCAACAACAAAGTTGAACAAAAAATTTGAAAGTTTAGTAACTAAAGGGAGATAACTGAGACTGATATATCCAGAAAAAGAATGACACGTGGAACTTAAACATCATGAATATGACACATTTGAGGCAATAGTCTGACTCGTTTAAATAGTTAAAATACTTAATTTCAGAAATATAAACGAATATTACTTTGGCAATAACCTATCATAACTAGTAAGGAGATATACAAAGTTTTGTAAACTTCAGCATGGTCACATATTTAATCAATAAACCAAGAAGTCACAACAGTGTAGCAGAAGGTGGGGATCAAAATGTTTAATAATTACCACTAGACGATTTCGCTAAGTCTTAACGCAACGTGAGGTAAGGATATTTACCCTACTCTCCCACTGGAGCGAGAGGTGACACAAGTTCTTTTTTAGGTGGGGACCCATCCTCGTACGGACTGACACACGGAGAAAAATTCCCCAGTCCCCTAAATCGCCACTTGAGCTGGCCCCGGTGACTTGAGCTGGCCCCGCTGCTGCAATGGGGTGGTGCGGCCGGGGGACACTCTTCCCGGGACCGGTCATCTATCAGTGCAATTTTTCTCAGTTGCAACCCTGTTTTCACGGACGGAGCTACAACTTAGCCGCACTCTGTCTTCGAGGACAGAGACGCAGCTGAATGATGAGTTGGGTCCCTACCCGGCAAAAAATGTGCCAGTTAACGGAGGTGACCTATGAATGTTGATGAAACACTTACTGTATTATCCCAGTTAGTTATATGCTAATCTGCATATATATGCACAAATTTTCTGAATAAGAGCTAAAAGTAAATATAAAAAAAAGAAAGATAAGTGCTAGAAATATAAAATAAAACGAAGACCTAGTGGTTAAGTTCACAAAATATTTATATTGCTAATTTGGTACCCTGAAAGTCATCAGGTGAATATATATATATATATATATATATATAGTCATCCGTAGATATATATATATATATATATATATATATATGGTTTAGCGGTAGCTACCTCTGTTTAAACATTTCCGGAGAGCTCCCGTTTTTTATACTGTTTTGTAAGTATATGAATCCACTTAAATTAAAACTTAAAATAATAGAAATCTGACTTCTATTTAAAAATCTGTTTGAATAATTACATTTTATTAAAACGATAGATAAACGGCTATAGCTTTATTACAGGTAGTGTATATAGATATAAACAGGTAGGCCTTCCTATTTGAAATCAAACCCCAATCAATATTGCAATATACTCGTTTTTTATTCTTAGTTTTAACTTTCTAAGATCTTAACTTATCTCTGAAGAAATTTACTTATGTTAAACGTGTTAAAATAAAGACATTTTTCCTCGTGTATTTTACTCATTCTATATATATATATATATATATATATATATATATATATATATATATATATATATATATATATATACATTAGGTATCTCCATTAAATCACTGAAAAGACAGCCTAGTATGATGAAAAACTTATTCAAAACAAACTGTTTCTATAAAAATGTTTGCTATTATTAAGAGCAATTATAAAATGATTTTTAATTATGTTTTAATATTTTTTAATCTTTTTAACATGTTGGAAAGTTTGATAAAATATCTTGTTTTGATTATCGCCATCTTGTTATAAAATCGTTTTAATTAAATGCAGGATTCATTGTGAATGTAAATCATGTATTATGTTATAAAATTATTTACCCTCTTTTACTGAAAATATGCTGCTAATAACAAAAGAAAATGTCCAATAACACTATGGCATTATTTAATTAGATAAGCTTTTAATTGTTTTAATAAATAATGTAAATATCAGACATTATATTTTTTTTAAAAATCGATTAATCATGGAATTTTACAGGATTATTTTTATTTCTATTTTTTTTTAGTTATACTAATCGATAAAGATTCAAAAATATCTTTAAAATATTTCTCTTCCTTGTGGACGTTAGGCTAGCAACTTACATAGTGAATCTAATATTTACTAATCGAAAATTGAAAAGTTTAATACAAATCATTTAGACATTGTAATTTTTAAATAATTTTCAATTTTTTGTGTTTATATTTGAATTTTTTTGTCTGGAAACTTCTATGTGCAAATTAAAATGTATTTCAGGGTTACTTCCCTTTGCCGGATTAAAAGCACAATTATATCACTTGTGATTGTCATCCACCTATCACGATCCGTCTACACATTTCAATTACGGTGGATAAGTTAGTAATGTCCATTCTGTATTTTAAAAATAGTGTTATTCTAAATTTCATGCTATAAATAAGTAATACTTGTGTAAATCAGAATAATTTAACATAAAATTTGCTAACTTTCCTAAAATAATGTGTCACATATATATATATATATATATATATATATATATATATATATATATTTAATTTTGCAAGAATTTTAAATCTTAAAATTAACATTTGTTTACAAATCAACGGATCATTCATAAATAACCAAAATAACTAAAAAAAAATAATTAAAAAAGAACCTCTCGTACTTTTATATACTCAGAAACAATACGAGCCGTTTACTCATGATGGTCCCAGAAAGAATGCATCTGAAAATTGTGATGAAAGACGTGCGAAGCAGTTTCATCAAAACCAAGACCACATCGATGACAGTTGCCCAAATTCGCTCAACTTCTTCTGAAGACCACGTCACCAAGAGATAGCACATTCCGTATCAATCGTAAAGAAAAATAATTCAGGGTTAATGAGGTAATTGCCACCCGCGAGTAAGAACAAAACAAGCACGACTCAGTCACCGACAAGCCGAGCCGTACACAAAGCCATTCCACTGATTCACGACACAAATGCATATTAAGCCGAGTAAGGTCAGTCGACCGAGGAATGACCCGCGAGGCCTCTCAACACTGTCGTAAGTATTCCGATTCATTCTGGGGCATATGTCGGAGCTTGGCCCTAGAAAACTGGAGAAGTGATGGAAAGTCTAAAGAGGCTCGCTTTAACTCTACTCCAAAGTCGAGTCCTCTGTCAACTAACGGCATAGGAAAGCCAAATTTGGGGAGTGTCCATTAAACGGCAAGTGTAGCATTCCCACCGCACCCTCTGACATGGATATTTGGTATAGATATATGTCGATACATATATTTTCCATATACCTGGATAGACAGGTAGACAGCCACTTCTGGACTCAACTTCATTTCCCCCACTTTCAGTCATCGACCAGATATCTACAGACAATCCAAACTCACCGATCAGTTCAACGAAGTTATGTTACAAACCGCCGTCTATCTCCCTGCTCCTCGTCTAACTTGTGGTTCAGGGCAGAATTCCAGCCCCTCATTAACAATAGGCGGGGCAAAATCCACCAAAAAAGCCCCAACGGGCGAAAAAAAAACAAAAAAAACACGCTACACATGATCGTTGAGTGATTAAATCGTAACAACCCAAATCGTACTATTATTCACTGCAATATCGGCCATGATCAACGACCCACCCTTAACATCGACATGGACAAGTTCCACCCTCGCACCCAGGATACGTTTAACCAGCAAGAAAGCAAATCGGGCCAGTTCTTTTCCGTTTATTATATAGAAAACAACGTCGCTAGACAGCACACTAGCATCAACCTCGCAAACAATTGTCTCTTCTATCAGAGCCATATTCACACCGAAGAACAAGAGATCACGAAGGAGGCGGATCGCCTTACCCCGATTCCTCAAGCGCCTAACATGCCAACCTGATAGAAATTTCCCAGATTCATGCCAGGCAGAGACTGGACGGAAATCAGCGGCAGATCCCCGATGGATTTTCTTAGCTTACAAAAGCTCAGATTGAATATAATCCGTCTGTCGGCGTCAATGCCGCTACCGTTCGCACGAAGGGTACACCTAGAAAAGACTTGGTTCCAAAGATTACTGGCGTCTCTGCAAAAGCGTGTTCAGCAGGAACAAGACTTCAATACCCCCACTAATCAATGGGTTTGAAGTTCTCACTTACCCAGCCGACAAGGCTGAATGTTTGCCCGTAGATTCTCAACCAATTCGACACTGGACTCGTTAGGAATACCTACACCAGACTTCCCACCCAGAACTAAGGCTCAACTAAATAACGTCCACATTACACCCTCGCTGGTCGCCAAGATAATTGTACAACTTGACCCACACAAAGCGAGCGGCGGTGACGGAATCCCTGTCATAGTACTGAAGAAATGTGCTCCCCAGAACTCTCCTCTGTCCTCTGTAAACTCTATAACCTCTGCCTATCAGCTTCCTGCTTTCCTGCCTGCTGGAAGTCCTCCTGCGTAGTTTCTATATTTAAGAATTCTGGCGAACCCTCAGACCCCGCCAATTACCTTCCTATTAGTCTCCTTCCAATCTTTGGCAAAGTTTTCGAAGCCATTATCAACGCCGAGGTGACTCAGCATCTCATGGCCAACGGGCTTCTCTCTGACAAACAGTACGGGTTTCACTTCACCAGGTCTACTGTAGATATGCTAACGACCATTACCGAGTACATATACCGGGCACTCGACAAGAATGGTGAAGCCCGAACCGTTGACTTGGATATCTCCAAAGCGTTCGACAGGGACTGGCATGCTGACCTCTTGTGCAAACTGCGAATCTATGGGATAACTGGACATCTGTTTGACCTCATCCAGTCCTTCCTCTCTAACCGCTTATTGAAGGTGGTATTAAATGGGCATGCCTCCCAAAACTACCATACGAACGCGGGCGTCCCTCAAGGTTCTATCCTAGGTCCCACGCTCTTTCTGATCTACATTAATGATCTCCCCGACACCATTAAATCCCAAGTTGGCATGTATGGCGATGACACAACAATCTACTCTCGCATCGATCAGAAACCAGGTGTGGACGACAAAGTGAACCTCGCTGCCGTACTTGAAAGGGACCTCCTATCCGTAGTGGCCTGAGGTAGGAAATGGCTGGTAAATTTCAATGCCTCTAAAACGAGGCTGTTATCAACTAACCACCATAGACAATCGCATCTAACTCCCATTAGCCTGGGACAGGCTAGCCTCCCAGAGAGTAAAATATTACGCCTCCTTGGCCTTACACTTTCGGCGGACCTCAAATGGAATGACTATATCGAATCCATTGCCAAATCTGCTGCTCTGAAAGTCGGCTCCCTGTGCAGGGCCCGGAAGTTTTTCTCACCTGAATCTATTCTGCACATATACAAATCTACCATCCGCCCGTGTATTGAATATTGCTGCCATATTTGGTCGGGTGCCCCTGCTGCCCTCCTTGGGCTTCTTGACAAAATACAAAGGAGGATCTGTAACGTGGTTGATACTGACTTGGCAGACCGGCTGCAGCCGCTCTCCCACCGGCGTGATGTGGCTTCCCTGTGCCTCTTCTACAAGTACTTTCATGGCTACCGCTCCGATGAGCTTAGTTCACTGGTGCCGCCTAAGTACGAATTTACACGAGATACTAGATTAGCAACTAGGTCCCACCCTTTTACAGTTAAACAAATAAGTTGTAACCGTAAATTCTACTCCAACAGCTTCTTTTCTCGCGCTTCCCGCCTGTGGAATTCCCTTCCACAACTCTGCTTTCCCGACAATTACAATCTCCAGGTGTTTAAATGTAGGGTCAATAGACACCTCCTATCACACTAACTCCCAATTATTCTCAGAACACTCTCATCTATCCAACCCTCATTCTCGGTATACTTACCCGCCTATCACCCACCCTCTGACATTTGCTATATTTAATCATCCTTTCTCCACTCTACGTAGCCCCCTGCGCAGTAGTGGCAGTGACATGCCTTGCTCGGGGTGAAACGCTTATATAAAAAAGAAAAAAGAAAAAAAAAGACATTGTCACTGGTAAAACAAATTCTTCTTTAGCAATGCCGCCTTACTAATTACTGAGAAGACATCCTCGGCTTGACCGTAATTGCAAAAAAAAAAAATAAAGAAAAAAAAAAGCCCCTAATCGGTCAACGGTGATACCCGCAAGCACATCATGGATACTCACTCGGGTTTCATGGGTGTCCAAATACTCTGTTTAGTGCCGCACCGCTTTCTCAAGATGTTTTCACTTCTTCTCTCGACAGCATGATTGTCTCACATAGAATGAGATATTTTGGCTAGCATTTTCAGAATCTTGAGGAATACCTCGATCATTTCTTTGCTAATCACCCCTAATTTGCAAATTTTATTCTTCTTTTTCCGACCTAAGCCGTTTTCGAGAAGCCAGATTGTATTACCTGCTCCGGCCTTGGTAAATCTGACATGCTGGTTGGAGGCCCCCACTACAGCAAATTATATGCTCCTCAAGCATTCATTCAATACAATAAAGGATGGAAATAAAAAAGGATTAAGGTGTGAGAGGAGCACGTATACAACAACAAAACACTTAAAAATAACAATGAGCGTATAACAAGACAGTTACCTTCAAGCTACACAAGTTACACAAAAGAAAGGGAAGAAACAATATGCAAAAATAAAAGCTTCAAAATACCAGAATAAAATTAAAAAAAAGTAAAAATGAAAAAAACATTCTAAAAGTGTAAAAAAAAAATCTTGACAAAATAAATAAAATTAAAAAGCAAATGTTACTTGCGAAACCTTTTAAGAAATTCAACAGAGATTTCAACAAAATGTGTACTAAAACTCAACTCCAAACGGCAGAGATATACGCAATACTAGAAACTTGCTAACCAAATGGAGGTGTAAATAATATCCTTTTAAATGACGAGTCACAAGATCGAACAAAAATTAATCAATCATAAAATAACCAATCAGAGTTAACTAATTGTGAATCGAATGATAATTCAAGGTCATGAATTTTATTCAGGATTATTTAAGGTCAATTAAAAGAGTAATAATATATTTGCAGAATTTTTTCATTGTTTGAATCATTTCTTACAGGTTTTTCTGATCCTCTTAAAGATCTCAGTTCTTTTAAACTATAAGTCAAAAGTCATTTTTCTAAAACTAGTTGTCTAAATATGATTTTATCACAATGGATAGTGCTAGAAGAATATAATTCTATATGCGTGGACTATTCTGTCAATGTTCTCCAAATATTTACCTATAAATAATCTGATAATATGACTGTAGTCAGTTTCTTCTGACTAGTAAAAATGTTCACTGATTTGTTTTCTTCAATCAACAGATAAGTTAATCAATTCAACAACACGTCTTCCGTTCTCCACAGCATCGAAACTCATCATGCAAGAAGCATATAATTTAGCACAAGGCCGCAGGATGGGAAAGAAAGTCGTCACTTCTTCTATGTGCCTTGTCCCTTCAGAACGTAGGCGATCATGGTTTTCCACGTCTCCCTATCCCTGGTGGCTCTTAGCACGCCTTCAACTGGTTGCACCATGCAACTCTCGTTCCTTCATCTCCCTGATTAAGTCGTTCAAATATGTTATCCACTGCTTTCCTCTGTCTCTTTTTCCCTCTATCTGTCCTGTTAGTATCAGGTTTTCCAAGCACTCTTTCATCATTGCATGTCCCAGAAACTTTTGCTGCCTCTTCTTGATGTTCAGTATTAATTTCCTTTTTATTTCCATCATTCCAAAAACCTCATCATTGCTCACATGCGCAATCCATGATATTCGCAGCATCCTTCTGTAGAACCACATTTCAGTTGCTTCAAGTTTTTCCTCCATCTTTGATGATATTGTCCAGCATTCACTGCCATATTGAAGAACTGACGACACATAGCAACCCAGTACTCTCTTCTTTGTTTCTAGCGAAATTGTTCTGTTTCTTAATACTTTACTCACTTTTAAAAATGCTTCTTTCGCCATGCCATTTCGCCTTCGGATCTCTGTGTCGCACTTTCCGTCTTCTGTTATAACGCTTCCCATGTATTTAAATTTTTGTATCTGCTTGATTCTGGCATCTCCGACATGTATTTGGCATATTGGGCTGCCTTTTTACTGATGACCATGCATTCGGTTTTCTTGGAGTTTATTTGTAGGCCTTTCTTGTCACTATCTTCAGCTACATTCTGTAGAAGGTCTTGTAGTTTCCTTTCTGTCTTTGCTATCAGCACTGTATCATTTGCGTACCTTAGGTTGTTTAAATTGTGGCCTCCGATGACGAATCCCGGCATAACTTCTAGGGTCCTCAATATATTCTCGCTGTACAATTGAACAGATCCGATGAAAAGTCACACCCTTGTCTTACGCCCCTTTCTATTTTTGTATATCTACTGAATTAGTTACATGTCTGTATACAAGCGGTTTGCTGCCAGTAAAGATTCATGATTACTTTTAAGTATTTCCCAAATATGTCAAGACTGTCAAGCATCTCCAATTCTTTGTGGCGTATTTTGTCAAACGCCTTCTCATAATCAGTAAAGCGCAGGTTTAAGTACTTCTTCATTTGTATAACCATTTCAGAGGGCATCGTAATCATAAATATAGCGTCCCTGGTTCTAGTGTCTTTAACGAAACCGCACTGTTCTTGTCTTATCCCTGGCCTGATTCTGTTTCTCATTCTGTTCATCAGGATTTCGTCACTAACTATCCTAAACCCAGCTAATCTCATTCACGAACAATTCGCTCTTAGATTTGACTCAGCCACCACAAGAATATATCCTTTCCCATTCAATCCAACATACACCACAATACAGCGTGTTCACAGGGATCCTACAAAGATATTCATGACAAAAGAATTTGGCAAAATACAAATAATTTTTTTTGTTTTTGTCTTTTTTTGAAAAGAAGTATAACATTTTGACATAGGATGAACACAACAAAAAATAATGTCTAATAAGAAACATTCAAACTATTAAAAAAAATGTAAAACATTAGTAAGACCAGTCCACCCCGAAGAGAGAGAGAGAGAGAGAGAGAGAGAGAGAGAGAGAGAGACAGAGAGAGACAGAGAGAGAGAGAGACAGAGAGAGAGAGAGAGAGAGAAAGAGAACTATTTAACAAACGAAACTTTCAGCAATTTTTATAGAGTGAGTGGCAGTTAAAATTTGCATATGTTAAAAGATACTTACGTAAATCGGTCCGACTCCGTGATCTATGTGTGTAAAATATACGACTCGCAATTTTCTTTACGGAAATGTTTTGAATGCAAGACACGTCCGAATCCGTTTTCCTTCTGAGGTAACACATTTTTCATATCACGATTACCAACAACTATGTACAAAGAAATCTGCAGACTCGTATATTATCGTATCCTGAATCATCTACATTTATACTATGCACATTTATTCCTGAATAATAATCCGTAGTGACGCAGCAATAATTTCTATTTCTCATTCAGGACGTAAATGATCATGCTCCCCCATAATAGCTTTTCTTTATTGACTGTGGATAGCTTTGTATATGATAGTGGATATGTTTTCCGTTACCTGTCTAAAAGATATCACATTTCAGCCAAAAAATGGATACCCGATGATAGACAGAGGGTAATCGGTTTAAATCTATCTATAATAGCATTTAAATAAACTAAGGTCATAATAACGCTAAATAAAAATAGGATAATAATGTGTCTGCACTAAAATTTATATCACTCACGATGAAAACAATAGTTCGAAATCATAAAATTATATTGAGGGTTTCTCTTCTGAGAAATAAAATACTAATGTATTTAACATGTCTCCATTTTGACATTCAGGCTATGTGATGCAGTGGATATCGGAACGAGAAATCGGCGAGCCGAGTTCGAATTCTAGTTGAATTCCTTGCATTTACTTACGCACAAATACCATTGGGAAATGTTTAATCCATCTCTGCTCTCCAGTTATAGGTGGAATAACAAGACAGATTGGTTTCTAGTCTTGGCTGGCGACCAGTCTACTGCAGAGAGTAATAACAACCTACTGCTGGATAATCTGCCTAAGTTCAGGTTTTCTTTTGTTCTTGTGCAGTGGATTCAGGCTCGGAAAAAGAAATTGGAGAGCCGTGTTCGAGTTCCATTTGAATTCCTTACAGTCACTTGCGCGCAAATTGGGAAATGTATTAATCCGTTTCTTCTTTTATTGGTTCAATAAGAAAATAGAATGGGTTGTGTAGACTTGACTGGCAACAAGTTTACTGCAGAAATTAATGGCAGCTTCTGTGGGAAAATCTTCTCCTCAGTTAGTTGTCTGTTTCAAGAAATGATCGCCTAAGCGTGTATCACATATTGCACTTAACAGATTTAAGGTAATAGTATGGCAGCCATCTAGACCTTTAAGCAACGATCATTCTAAAATATCTTTATCAGCAAGTGGTCGACTGTGAAACTTTAAATGTCAGATATTCATGCTTATCTCTTAGCTCGTAGCAAAATTAACAAAACTGTCAGAAAATAGGAGAAAATGATTTCACTGTATCACAAATCTTACGTTCCTTCGAGAGACGTATGCATGTTTATTACTGGCAAAATATTCAGCTGCAAGTGGCACTTTCTACGTAGTTCTGGAGCAAAAACTAAGTCTCACGATTTAGCTTTTCGCTAAAGAACCATATAGAGAGTCAGTCTCAGGCGTTAACGTTCAGTTAGCAATATTCATACTGAGAACTTAGTTGAGTAAACTTTAAAATTGTCTAATAGTTACTACAAAGCGTGGTGAATCTCGATATCATTTTCTTGTGCTACGATGAACGAAATACTAGAGCGGCCTAGATTAATAGGGATGTTTATAAGGCCTATCTGTTATAAGCATCACAAGGCCGTAAGTGTATCATTGAGTCCGTAAAAACATACCAACCGAGATTAGATCAAATTATCCGACATTATATTGAGAATTACTTATCCTAAAAAGGGACTAATGTCAAATTAGCATTATTTTCTAATATCGACGCAAGGTAAATAAGATATGGTTTCTAATTAAATCAATGTAATCATCGAAGTTTCTAATCTACTTTTCTATGTTTTTGACCTCTAATTTTTATTGACTTATCAGTTCTTTCTTAATATAGGGTTAGTAGGGGTGTTTGCAAAGCAAAACGATAAATACGTATCAGTTGCGAAATACTTCTCCATCATTAGATTAAATTCAAATTGATATATTTACGTATATGATTTCTATTGGAGAGCTCACTGACGGTCATACCACATTAAAACACCACCTCTCATACGTTGATCGAGCACAAGCCACGTCGCGCCTAGCCAGTACTTCCATGGGTGTCAGCTTGAAAATATTGTACTACAGGCTGTAAGTTTGGAAGAGCGTGGTGTGATAACGGTGAAAAATTAAAATCGGAACGCGTTTTTCAAATACATTGGTATTCACTTACGTGCAAGTAGCCTTTTGGAAGGTAGGAGGCAATAGGAACTCATCAGTAAATCCTTGTTTTTTCGCCGACATTTATAGTCTATAATATTTACCTGATATATAATCTGCAAAAAAATGAAATCACTCTAGTAGGTTTCTCTGATACAGAAAGAGTTCAGTTGCTTATTAGGTGTTCAGTTGTCATTATACAAGGTGATGGAAAAGTAACTCCCTATTTTGTGTGTGATTGGTTCGTCCGCCTTGTAAAATTATAGTTAGAGGGGAGATTCCCTCATACATAAAATAGGGAGATATTATCACTCACCATGTATGTATAAACACGAACTTGTGGGGAAAATTGATTAGTGTTCATACATGGTTTTCTAAGTGGATCTACTAGAGTGATTTCATTTTATACGGATTATCAACCATTTGCAAATTATACAGCCGGTAAATATTATAAATTATAAATGTCGGCGAAAAACAATAATTTATTATGAGAGTCCCAGTTTCAGAAAGATTTCAACTGCGTATTAGGTTTTGAGTTGTCAGTTATACAGGGTGATGGAAAAGTAACTCTCTATTATGATTGGCTCTTCCGACTTGCCTGGATATGCGTTATAGTGCAGTGGATATCAACTCGGAACGACAAATCTGTGATCAGAGTTCGAATTCCAGCTGAATTCCTTGCATTAACTTACGCACAAATACCCATGGAAAAAGTATTAATCCGTCTCTTCCCTCTAATTATGGGTTAAAAACAGGACAGATTGGGTTACATAGCATTGCCTGACAACCAGAAAGCAATGGCAACTAACTGCGGGATAATCTTTCTCTCTTTCGGGACATGAAAGCCCAAAGCATGTATCACCTATGGCATTTAACTTACTGACTTCCGTCTTGTAAAAATTATAGATAGATTGGAGAGTCTATCATACATAAAATAGGGAGGTGTTTTCAATCACCATTTATGTTTAAACATTATCTTGGGGAGAAAAATTAGCTTTCATATATGGATTTCTAAGTGTATAAAGGCATGACCTTCCCAGTGGTGTAAGTGGTCAGCGTTCGAATTGAGGCGAATCCTAAAAAAAAAAATGTTCAAAATTGTCAAACAGCTTTGATTTGTTTGGAATTTTTTTCCGTAATTGGTAAGACGTTTTTTCTTAAATTTTATCAAAGTTCGCAAAAATTATTTAATATATTTTGCTATTAGTACTCTATCTATTTTGGTAACGTTTTGCTCCCTGTTGTCCCTAGCATGTTTTCTTAAGTTTTCATTCGCCTTATTTAAAGATTAAATACATTGCAGGAATTTCAAACTTAATCTATTCAGCATTGACTTTTATTTATACCACTGTTTGATTCTTGTCTGTTTGATGATGCATTGCAATTATTTACACTATATATAGATTACAAGGACACAGTATACATTATACACATTCTTTTGGGTACTATATTTACACTATATACATAGTTATTATCATCACAACATTTTGGTCGCTGTGCTCTCCGAACTTAATCACATATATATATATATATATATATATATATATATATATATATATATATATATATATCAGAAAGATTAAGGCAGACACATTATTTCATGGTATATCAGAAGTTTGGCTTTTTTCAGGCGAAACATCATCAGCTTTTGACTTAATTTTACAAAGGATTTTACACGAATCCTTTGTAAAATAAAGACGTAAGCTGATGATGGTTTGCCTGAAATAGATCAAACTTCCGATTTACCATGAAATAACGTGTCTACCTTAATTTCTCTTATAATTGCTCTATATATATTTATATACATATTTAGAGCTCTCTCAGAGAGTTATTCTACCACTGTATGTACAGGATACTCCTTTAGATTCTTCTATACTCACACTGCATGCATATATATATATATATATATATATATGTCAGCAATTCTCAATGGAAAACTTTACTTCAACAACTCATAGGGATACAATGCTTTTATTTATTTTATTTTTTTTAGTACTGTTCAATGTTTGCTCGCAGGTTTGCATTGTGTCCAGGTACGCACTGCTCAACACAGGGATTGAACTCCTAATCACTGTTAGTAAATGCACAAACCAACATTTAGAACACTACAAACAGACAAATACATTTTTTAATCATTTCACCCCGAGCAAGGCGGAAATGCCACTGATATGCAGGGGGCTACATAAATGTAAAAAGATTAATTAGAAAAGACTGAGGAGTACAAACTAGTAAGAAAGGAACAATAGAAAGCAGAGAAAGCAGATGCGATGACAGATACATAGGTGGAGAGAAAGGGAAGGTTATACGGGGGTGGGGGAGAGAGCTAGAATCCAGTGGTTAATAGATGAGTATTGACTTTGCATTTAAATTTATGAAGGTTGACAGGCGGGAAGTGCGAGAGAAGAAGCTGCAGGAGTAGAATTGTCGTCTGCATTTGGCTAGCCTGACTGTGAATGGGTGGGACTCAGTTGCCAGTCTGGTTGCACGAGTAAACACCTGTTGAGGATGCACCAGTGACTTAAGTTCGTCCTAGCAGAAGCCATGAAAGTATTTAAAGAACAGACAAAGGGAGGCCACATTTCGACGAGGGGAAGTGGCTGCAGTCGAGCCGCCAGATCAGTACCTATCACATTACAGACTCTCCTTTGGAGCCTGTAAAGAACACTGAGGAGAACGGCAGGGGCGCCTGACCGTAAATGGCAGCAGTACTCCATGCACGGACGGATGGTTGACTTGTATAAATGCAGGATGGATTCAGGTGGAAAAAACATCCTGGATCGACATAGTGACCCAACCTTCTTAGCAGTAGATTTTGCTATGGATTCAATATAGTGGTTCCATTTGAGGTTCATTTTAGATTTGATATGTTATTAATATTTAATGTCCTATTAATTTATTCCTTTTTTTTAAATTAAAGCTACTTTTTTAATAATGGTAATAGTAATTTCTTTTTATTTTATAATTTCGAGAAACCTTAATATACCTAACAAAATATTCCCACAAATTTTACATGGACTGAAGAGTTACTGGCGTTCATGTTTGTTCAGATACACCTACAAAAAAAGGATAAATCTGTTAAGCATAAATTAAGTTGTACAATGCAAAGTGAAAATGAAATCTTTATATATATATATATATAAATATATAAAAATAATAACTAAATAGACTCTGTAAGTATGTAGGCCGTAAATTTATACTAAAATAAACCTTCAAAAAAACCACTAACAAACAGAACCTAATTCCGTTACAATCCGGTGCACTAAGGCGTCGGATAAATGGGGAGAAAAAAAGAAACCCGCGGAACAAGAACAAAACATTCAATACTCCGCAGCAAAGAAAAAAAAAACCCAAACGGAACTAACCACAAGAAAAAGTGCTCGATACAAAGTACAAAAGAAAATATACAAAAGTAGAGCAAAGACACACAAAAATCTAAAGTGAGCCAAAACCTACCGCGGTAGGTTTTGGCTCACTTTAGATTTTTGTATATATATATATATATTTTCCCTTCCGTTTACTTGCTTTCCTGACAGCTACAACCTTCAGGAATTAAAGTGTAAATTCAATAGTCATCTCCTCTTTCACTAACTTATATCCTCACTCTCATATTTTTCTGCGTCCACTCCACTTACATCAGTATTCTCTTTCTTCTCATACTCTTTCTGACACACCCTGTAACCTGTCACTCTTTCAAATAACATTCTTCCTATGTAACCCCATGCACAACAGTGGCAGTAAAATGCCTTGCTTGGGGCCATACGATATATATATATATATATATATATATATATATATATATATATATATATATATATATAATTTATGTAAAGAAATAGAAAAATGCGAAAACTAATAGGTATTTAGAGGGAAGATTTTGAAGAGAAACAATTTAATTAGAAAACACATAATTTTACAAATTCTGGAACTTCATATTCTTCTGCAGTTCATAAATTATTTACTGTACATATTGTTTTCTATTTTCCCGAGTCATGCGGAGATCTTCGAAAAGGGACACAGATGTTAGAGAAATAAACGAACGAGAAATAAAACAATATGTGCTAAATAAAAATAAAAAGGTAAAAAAACGTCTCATACGGCCGTTCGATATTGAATTCTCATCTGCTTAGTGTAAATAATAGGGAGTAATAAATATATTTCGGCTAAATTAAAACGCTCGCACACACGCGATTACGATCTCTCTCTCTCTCTCTCTCCCTATATATATATATATATATATATATATATATATATATATATATATACGCTCTCACACACTAATTGAGCACTCTGGAAGAACGGGAGACTTTGAAGAAGAGTAGCTACTCTCGCATGTACACATCGATCGCTCATTCAATAATGAATTAGAGCACTCTGGTTATTGGGCGTGTATAATGATAATATACGCGCTAAAAAGTCTGCATTCATCTACCGAGCGCCCATAGCCCAGAGGCCGAATCGCCGACTGAGGCCAATTCGGTCAGGTTTCAATCCTGGGTAAAAAACAATCGACTGCCTAACCGTACTGATGAGCTGGGATACAGCGAAATAGATCTGTCTGCGGATGACTATATATCAACTGGACAGTTTATTCAAACACATTTTTTAGCTGTTTATCATTTTTGCTAAAATAATTATATGCGTTAGATGCAGTAATTATGTTTTCGGAACGAGAAAATGGAGAGCCGAGTTCACATTCTAGTTGAATTAGTTGGATTTACTTAGGTGCAAATACCCTCGAGAGAGGTATTAATGCGGCTGTTCTTGCTCCTACTATGCTTTAAGTGATAAGAGAGATTGGGTTTTCTATTCATGGTTCGCAAAAAATTACTGCAGTAAAAACTAGTGAGTCATGTCTCTTTCGAACTATAATCTTCAAAGCATATATCACGTATGGTACTCAACTACGAGAATATTAAGAGGAAATAAATATTATTATCGAAAAGATTTATATTAATCTTTTAGGTTTCTATATAATAGCCCGCCAATAGAAGAACGTAGTTGCAGAGGGAATTTCTTGTAGAATGAAATACGCCATATAGAATGAAGTATGTCATATAGAAATTCATAATTTCTGACTATGTCTTTCTGTTTCTATGTTTCTTAAGACGTCCTCGTCACTTACGCTATCCTTCCATCGTGTTTTTAGTATTTCTTTTGTATTACATATAGGTTGTTTCTAGTCTTTTTTTTCCTGTGAGAAAAAAGTCTACTCTTCGCTGGCATCTACGAAGATTATGCCCCTTTAATCACCATAGACAAACTCTTCTGCTATCCTTGAGCACGAGACAGATATATATATATATATATATATATATATATATATATATATATAATGTCATCCACAGACAGATCTGATTCGCTGTATCACAGCTCATCAATACGGTTAGACTGCTGATTGCTTTTTACACAGGATTAAAACCCGACTGAATTGGCGTCAGTCGGCGATTCTACCTCTGAACTACGGGTGCCCGGTAGAAGGAGGCAAAGTTATCTTTATACACGCCCAATATATATATATATATATATATATATATATATATATATATATATAATAATAATAATAAAATTGACTCTGTACGTATTCAAATCTTAAAATGTTACACAAGTAATTTTTAAGAACCACGAATAACCGGCAGAATCTAATTCCGTTATCGCCCTCGGCTATAAAGCTTTGGACAACGAGGGGAAAAAAAAGAAAACTGCGGAGCACCGATAATGCATACAGCACTTCACAGCAAAGAAAAAAAAAAAAAAAACAACCCTCAAACGGAACAAACCACAAAGCAAGAAAAGTGCTCAATACTAAACTAACCAAAAAGGATTAACTAAGAGGCAGTGACGCAGAGCAAAAACACACGAGAAAATCGCAAGATCGCCAAGACCTACCGCGGTTTCGCACAACGGCTCGTCAGGGCCGTTGTGCGAAACCGCGGTAGGTCTTGGCGATCTTGCAGATTTTCTCGTGTATATATATATATATATATATATATATATATATATATATATAATTTCAACATGCAGTTATAAATTATTTACCTATTTTAAGTATTATGTGGTCCCACTAGATACCTTAATCAGACGAAATAATCTTATTCAAAATTTAATTAATAACTGTTTCAGTCACAAATACAAAAACGAATATTTATAAAATAAAAATTATATACAATACTAAAATTTTGGTCTAAGCACAATATAATAATACTACATCATTCAACCCAACTCCTGACCTTATCCCATGTACTCATATATAGTAATCAAAGATAATCTAATATAATGAATCAAACCTAAATTTCAAACTCCTGACAGAAATTGTCTACCCATTTAAAAATTCTAAGGTCCCACTATGTAGTTACCTAGACAAAGTGACCTGTCCAGATTTAAGCCATCCTGCCCCTCTCCTTACACAAATGTGTATCTCTATGGTTACAAACTGCTGATTGACTTGTTTAGACACAACAAATTCCTCTCCCTACAACCACCACTCACTAATTCCCGAAATAGCTATGAATACATTCCACATTCTCAAAAATAAATCGTCTTTTATTTATTTTCAGTTCAACATATCATCTTTTATTTATTTTCAGTTCAACATATCATCTGAAGAGGAGCGGTTCTGAATCGAAACATGAAATTTTTGTGTTGTAATACTATGCTTTTATAAACCATTGTAACAACTATTACAATAGTAAGGTCTACTCTTTATCGAGCATTCTTTATAAAAGTAAATGTTTGAACAATGGGTTTTAATCTACATGTTCTTTCACTTTCTTGCAATATATATATATATATATATATATATATATATAATCTGTGGAAAAGGATATGCGATACTACTTGCAGAATTACGTTGGTGTGTTTTGCGAAAAGAAATTATCGAAATATAATATTCAGGGAGAATAAAAAGCGAACAGTCAGTTTCAAGTTTACAAGTATTTTATAATCAAATAGAAGCGTCGATTGAATTATCTATCAAACAATCCATCTGCGTATAAATCGATCTCACCTTTCTTTGAATTGATACCTAACATGGAGAAATAATCGATCTCTCATATAAAGCATCATTTACAGTGTGTAGATATACATGCGTGTGCATGTACGTATATTTTCTGTCTAGATGTGCATACGCTTTTTCAGTATATATGTGAATTTTGGCATGCAGTTGTCAGCAAATGCGAGAGTATCTGCCTATCTCGTGTGTGTGCTCATTCTTTTTGAATGCGCTTGTTGGGTAGTGTGTGTACGTGCATATATATTGTTTGCTTATGGTCCGTGTGCTTGCTTATATATATATATATATATATATATATATATATATAAGCTGTGTTGAGGTATTATCGTTTTTGTGTATTTGCATATATATGTTTCAATTCCTAGCATATATTCATATTCCTTCTTTGTATGTGTGAGTCTGTGTTGTGAGGGAGGCGTCAGTTTGACGAAAGATTAATGGAAGCGGTGAAAGCCGATTAAAATTCAGCTGAGACATTTTGATTTCACATCGCAAGAATGCCCTTGGTAAAGAATGAACTCTTTTCCCTTCACGTTCTAAGGGAAAATAATAAGAAATTTAGCATCACTTATCCCTGCACGATTTTCTATTTAGGCCTACTGAATAGCTATCCGGTCTCCCCTAATAATAATATTAAAAAAAATATTTCGAACATAAATTTTTCGATAAGTTATGTGATTCTAAAAAAATCACACACCATGTCATAAACAATGCCAATAAACGAGGGTGAGCTACCTATCTATCTATCTATCTATCTATCTATCTATCTATTTATCTATCTATCTATCTGTCTGTCTGTCTGTCTGTCTGTCTGTCTGTCTAAATCCGAGAAGCTGTTCTACTGTAATCTATATAAAAATAATCAGCATCTATCTATCTATCTATCTATCTGAATTTCCACTTAATTAAACAAAAGCAGCTTCCACCATTTCTAACCGTCACGTTACGTTATTTACATTGTAGAAAATCAGCCACATTTCCCCGTACTTCAACTCGAACAATTTCTTTTCTCGAACCACTGCTCCGTGGAACAGATGCTCTCAGAGGTGTTTCCCAGTTCACTGCAATCTTAATCTGCTCAAGTCTATGGTTAACCACTATCTACCTCTCTTATTCGTGTAAATCACGCCTTAACGTAAACCTCTACTTCGAGTATAAGCTTAGTTTTAAAAAGAATCGCAGAATATGGTTTTTTTTTTATATATTTTAGCAATTTCATTGATCTGGTGCGTCAAAAATACTGGATTTTTCCAGGGTTCCATTGTTTATCAGAATCAAACATTTGACAACAGAAATAGTTTCAGTTTTAATGTGACACATTTTTTTCTATTTTCTGCAGCTCTTTATATTGGCTTAGTTTTTTCAAAAATATTCTTAGATGTTTTTGCCAATTGTTACGTTCATATCAATCAATATATGAACTTATACTTATTCTGTCTTTGATAACAATGTCTGAGCGAATTACTGTTTAAAGATAGTAATATTTGCTCTCTCGACTACAGATTCAAGATTGTTCATACCAATTTCTGCTTCTATTCTGTAGTAATGAGAGATATTCCAATGCCGATGTTCACCTACAATCTAATGACTGGTTTTAGGGAATATAGTGGCTAGAAAAGCATTTTACTCAAGGAACAGAGAAAAACAAAGCATATCCTCCCTGGCAAACATGAATAAATTGATGGCAAAGCAAGGTTTAGGAGTGATAAAAAGACAATGTAGTGGTTGATGTAAAGGATAGAAAATTGTGGAGCGCCATGTTCGCCAGACTTAAGGAGACACAGCATATAGAAGGGAGGTAATGTGTGAGTAATAGTTTCAATATATTAGTCACCGAGCTTACATTTTTTGTCCATATTGTTATGCAACGTATTGTCTGAATAGTTTCCTGTAAACACTCTCGAGTCATGTGCAACAAAAACAAACCATTCAGTCTCATAGTTAATTTCTGATCTCCGTTACCACTAGTCAACGACAGCATTTTTTTTTTCGGAGAAGGACCTAGTTATGTCGATATTTTTGGCTTCATTATTTTTCATTTTGCTTTTTGGCTAGCTCTTTCGTTTCTATTTTTTATGCTTATTTTCTTACAGCTGTATCCCATTCAGGGTTACTTTCAAGATTTAAAACGAACTTGGCTATATATCTGAGGTGGTATATTGTAATTGTTTACTTTGTTTGGACTGTTTGTCCTCATCTTGGTTACTATATTTATGATGCTTCATCCGTTGTACGGTGGGACGATCATCAGGTGTTTGAAATTTTGAACTCAATCCTTTTTGTTTACCAGGATAGATTGCTCTAGTTCCATAACTCGAGTCACTTCCGGATTTCTCAGCATAAGTTGTCTCCCTTTAACTCAAATAATTTTTTGTTCCCCTCTGCTGTAGCCATGTATAAAACTGGAATCTCCTTGGGTGAAGTAACTAGATTCAACCAACTTTTTATCCACTAGATTATTTGTCCTTGAGGATAACTGAAGAGATTTGGAGCATGCAACGACTGAAACGTCGTCTCTATAGAAATATAGATGAGGACCAGTCCACAAAATGTAAATAGCTTACATAATTAACGAAATGTTTTGCATATTTATAGCTTCTTTTGACATAGAATAAATACTGTTTAGTTTGGTAACCTATCATTATTAATTATATACGTTCTTGTCTAGCTGCAATATACTTATAAAACCCCTCTGTTAAAATGTTGTGAGACAATTCCAGGTGAATCAGACCGTACTCTCCCAGCAATTTGCAAGATACATACAGTCGACATCCGCCTTAAAAGGGTGCATTATAGTGCATGAGTTGTTTGCGATTTAACGCCTTTTCTTTCATTACTTTGTCTTTGTTTATTACGCAAATGTATACTCAATTACTTCCAGCTGAATCCATTGTATTCACTTACGCGCAAATACCCTTTGGCAAGGTATTAATCCGTCTCTTCCTTGCAGTTATGGGTTAAATAGCAGGACAGATTGGGTTCTATAGACTTGGTCGGCAACCAGTCTACGGAAGAAAGCAATGGCAACCTACTGCGGGATAATCTCTTTCGAGACATGATCGCCCAAGCGTGTATCACGTATGGCACTTAACTGACTGACTGATACTCAATTATAATCTGAAGAAAGAAGAATATGGTTAAATAAAGAAGACATGAAGAAAACTATATTTTCTTGCCTATCTGTTGTGTCTTTTGATGAATTTCATCAAGGCAAAGAAATTAAATAAATTTTATTTTAAATAAAATATCTATAAAAAAAATTGGTCGTTACTGGAATAACGTTCATAAATTATTCTTAAAATTTACTGAGATTATTAAACATTTAAAAAGCGTCATATTTCATATTTGAAGATAATCGTTTCATGGTACCGTTTAATGCTATGTCATGAGATATTAAAATGGTAGAAAAATAATCGTTTTCTTTTGATTTTTATGAAAGGTGAGATTTGAATAAAAACGGGGCGTAGGTTAATATATTGATATTAGATGATGGCGCTCTGGATAATTTCTTCTGGGCAAATTATTTTCTCTTTGGATGAGTATGGCATTTTTCTAACGAAATTGTGGTCAATTATATTTCTGTGAATGACCAGCACACTAGTTAAATTTTCATTTATGCGGTTTTTTCTGTGTTCATGTACACATTTTTGT
This sequence comes from Ascarosepion bandense, assembly GCA_037127315.1. Taxonomy (NCBI): domain Eukaryota; kingdom Metazoa; phylum Mollusca; class Cephalopoda; order Sepiida; family Sepiidae; genus Ascarosepion; species Ascarosepion bandense. The sequence continues at coordinate 45,548 of JBBBDQ010001706.1, forward strand.
TTATTTCTGCATGTTTCTCCGATATAATCTGAGGGACAGTTTTGACATCATAATTTATGTATGACTATTTCTAAAATCATTAAAAGAAAACTTAATTTTCATAATTTTAACATCGCATATCATCTTATATTGCACATAAAAAAAAGTCCCTTCAAATATGAAAAATAACGTTGTTTAAGCGTTTAATATTTTCAATTAAACTCATGAATCATTTCTAAGTTTCTAAGTTTTTCTAGAAACCATTATTTTTTATAGATATTTCATATAAAATAAAATTCATTTCATCTTTTGACTTGACGTCCATCACAAGAAAATACATAGGCGAGAAAAATTGTTTTCCTCTTGTCTTCTTTAACCTAATTTATTATATTGAACCTATAAGATAGCAATAATGATAATGGACGTTATATGTTCGAAATTAATTCTGTTTTATTTATTACTTGCACTCGCTTGAACATTTATCTGATTTTGTGTCCCATTGTCTTCTTTACTACCAGGAAACCCGTACGTATCTTTCTGGCCAAGTGTTTTAATCAGAACATTTACATCAAGTATTGCAGACTCGCTTCTAATATTCCACCATCAACTTTGCAATGCCTATGCACATTTCACTCGGTTATATTCTCTAGTAGGTCGCCATTATTTCTGCTGTAGACTGGTTGTAAACCAAGGAAATAAACAATTTGTCCTGCTATTCGACCAAAACCTGAAGAAATAGATTAATATATTTCCGAAAGTGTTTGCGCATGAGTGAATGCACGTATTTAACTGCATTTTACATTTCAAGCTGATATCCATTACACCACAGCACACAACTTTTCACAGTCTAAAAAACGCTTCCAACTTTTTTTTATATAATATCAGTTCATTCATCTAATAGGACGGCTCTGCCTTTCGAGCTTATGGTTGTCGACACTCCAAAAGGAAATGTGTAATGTGATCGGTCCAAACCTGGCGGCTCCACTCCAGCCACATTATCACCGACGGGATGTAGCTTCTCTCTGTCTATTCTACAAATATTTTCATGGCTTCAGCTCCGACGAGCTTAGCTTACTGGTGCCCTCTCCAGAAGAATTTAATCGAGCAACCCAACTGACAAAAAGGTTCAAATCTTTTACATTCAAATCAACTAAATGCGGCTACCACTTCTACTTCTACTTCTACAGCTTCTTTTTACGCGCTTCCTGCCTGTGGAAGCCTCTTCCATATACCTGCTTCCCTGACGGCTACAATCTCTAAGAATTTAAATGCAACGTAAATTCCCATTTCTTGTCTACTTGATTGTAGTCCTTCTCTCATCCTTTCCCATCATCTCATGTACCTTTAACTTTCTCACTTACCCACGCAACTGTGATCCCACTGGTTTTCTTATCCTTCTCTTGCCCCTTTTTCCGACACCCTCTGTAACCGGTTTGTCTTTCTCTTTGCTATCCTCCTGCTTAAACTTTCACTTTTCTCTTACGTAGCCCCCTGTGCATCAGTAGCGGTACCACCTTTCTCGGGGTGAAACGATAAGTATATATATATATATATATATATATATATATATATATATATATATACAAATGGACGGTTTATTCAAACACATTTTTGAATTGTTTAACAATTTTAATAAAATAATGCAGTAACTATGTGCGCGGAACGAGAAACTAGGGAGCCGAGTTCGAATTCCAATTGAATTAGTTGCATTTGCTTAAGTGCAAATATCCTTGAGAGAGGTATTAATACAGCTGTTCTTCTTCCAGCTATGCTTTAAATGTGAAGACAGATTGGGTTCTATAGCCATGGTTCGAAACCAGTCTACCGCAGAAAGTAATGGCAACCTACTGCGGGAAAAAAAGTCTCATGTCTCTTTCGAGCTATGTATCACGTATAGCACTTGACTTAATTACAAGAAAACATGAGGAAATAAACAGTCTAATCGAAAAGGTCTACATTCATCTTTTATGCCTATATAGACGCCCGCCAATAGAACGTGGCAGCAAGAGAAGTATTGTTTATTTTATTAAAATCATATCGCCCCAAGCAAGGCAGTCTATTGTCTCTGGTGCACAAGGGTTTACAAAGAAGGAAATTTATGAGAAAGAGAGACCGGTTACAAAGTGTCTGGTAGTGTGTAAGAAAAGAATGAGAACACTGAAACTATTGACATAATATTTAGACTCCCGGAAATTGTAGCCGTCGGGGAAGCAAGTAAACGGGAAGTCTACATGCGGGAACTGCGAGAAAAGAAGCTGGTGGAGTAGAATTTGCGTTTACATTTTATGGATTTCCCCGTAAAAGTGGGGACCTAGTTGATAATCTTGTTGCTCGAGTAAATTCATACATAGCGGACAGCAGGGAGCTAAGTTAATCAGAGAAGATGCCGTGAAAGTATTTGTAGAAGAGACTCAGGCAAGCCACATTGCGCTGGTAGAAAGTGACTGTATTAGAATAACATGCCGTATAGAATGACGTATATCATATAGAAATTCACAATTTCTGACACTGTGTGTCTTTCTGTTTCCATTTTTCTTTAAGCTTTCTCGTCACTTACGCTCTATGTCCATCGTATTTTAATATTTCTTTTGTATTACATATAGGTTGCATCCAGTCTCTTTTTCCTCTGTGACGAAAAAGTCCACTTTTCGCTACCATCTACGATGATTATGCTCCTTTAACCACCATAAAGAAACCTTTCTGTCATTCATCAGCACGAAAGCATTATATTGCGCCACTTTGTCTTTACTTTTTCAAACGACCTGATGTGGAACTATGACAAATCTATAGCTGCATCTATTGTTAGCAAGGTTGGGTCAGTGTTTCAACTAAATTGACCATCCAATGAACCGTACAGTCATTTTAACAACTTGGAATTATTCCTATTTAGAAATATCAATACTATCGTGGTTTTACCGTCTCAGATGTGTACTTGACCCAATGCACTTTCTCGACCTTCTTTTAGCTTCTAGCTAATTCAAAATACGTTTCTTTTATTAGACGGAACCCAAGGCAACATCTAATCTTCCGAACAATATTAATTTCTAACTAAATTACATAAAAATTGTCGTCAGAATTTATCTTCTACTTAATTTGTGTGTAATGTTCTTGCTATATATCTCAAAGTTCTCGACAAAATCCAACAAAGAATTTGCAGTGTTATGCGTCTTGCCTCGGTATCTAAACTCCAGTCTTTTTGTCACTCATATGACGTGGTTTCTATCTGTCTTTTCTGAAATATCTTTAATGTAACGGACGAGTTATTTTTTTTCGACCACGCGTATTTAAGAGTGCTAACAGATTAGCGTATCGGTCCCATTTTTTTTTAAATGTTGAAATAGTTAAAAATAATCCTCTCTTCTACTCGAATAGTTTCTTTTCTCGCATGCCACGCCTGCTGAAGTCCTTTCAGTTTCCTTGCTTCCCTGATATGAAATCTCTAAATATCTCATTTCAACGTTAATTGCAATCTTCTATTTTCTTGAATCTCGTTCATTTTTAATCCTTTCTTTGCTATCTCCTGTATCCATGCTTTTCTCTCAATCTAGTGGCAATCTAACCTCGTTTGAGAATGACCTGATTAAAATAAAAACAAACGTAGCTATGTGGAAAATTTTCTTTAGGAAAAGTTACCAAGTACGTAAAATAGCCTAGTCTAAACTATATACTACACCCGTTTTTATGACACTTTACTATTAGTACCATCAACCGTTTTTATTAACTACACTATTGTTTATTTCCAGTTTGTAAAATTATAATACTGCCTGATATGAAATCATTTAACAGGACTTAAACTGTTACAGCAGTTTGGTAAAACTTGACCATCAACAATACGAGTCTAGAACTTAGACACATCAGTAAATGTATGAAATCTTTAGGGATTCAATATTAAATTTTGCCTAAAAGACTGCAGAAGCAATTTAACTGTGGAGAATCACAAACGTTTTCAGTGTGCACTTACTTTCACTGAAATAATTAAGCATCCAGAACTTTATTGTAATAAGGAATCTAAAAAAATGAGTTTTGTAGAATACACACAAGACATCTTTAGGGACACCTTAGACTGAATGATACCTAGTATCCACTACTGACGGTTACACGTGTAATAATATACATCATATTGTAATAGAGAAAGAGGTGGTTCATTTTGGAGGGGAAAGGATTCTTTACTAGCCTTGCCTATTTACTAACTATGGTACAAACTGACCCAACTTACTTCATATCATGAGTATCAGTCTAGTGCAGAATATTCCCGAATAAACTATGAATTGAACCTAAATTACAGGCTCTTTCAGCGGATATCACAGGAAAAGAAACCCTTTTCTCTTTAAAAAAAAAAAAGCGCGGAAACACTAAACATAAATATTTCATCAATCACTAACACAAAAAAGACAAAACAAAATTCAAATATGACAGAAAGATTTTAAATAATAAAAGAATCTTTCCTATTAATAATAAACATTTTGACGATAAAACTTGTTTTTTTAATAAAAGTTAGGGTTTTATCCATCATGGTATGTCATTACTTTTCTACTTTTTTTTTCCATCAAAATGTGACTGCACCTATTATAAAGACATACCCTGGGTATGATAATGAACTACATTCAGCAAGATGGCCTCTAATTGCTGTTGTTCCTAAGTCAAACCTGACCCGACCTTTTAGCACCTGTTAGTCTGAGCTGTGGAAAAAGTTAACAACTAAACTCTGGTCAAAAGAGTGTGTAAAAATACATTTTTCTAGTGATTGTAATAAAGTGTTAGGTTCGAAATTTTTCTAGGGATTGTAATAAAGTGTTAAGTTTGAAATTCTTAGCATCTGAACAAGGCCGGAGCATACAACGGCTGAAATGTAGTACAAGTGGCAACAAAGAGGAGGACAATAGTCCGAATAATGTAAATACTATAACCAAGAGAAAACTGAAGTATCCGACGACTGAAATATTGTAATGAGAACAGAAAAGCTGACATTTTTAAGACAGTCAGTCACTCAGTCAGTCAATTAAGTGTCATACGTGATACACGCTTCTGGTGATCATGTCTCTTTCGAGACATGAATGACTGGGCAGAATATTATCCCGCAGTAGATTTCCATTGCTTCCTGTTGTAGACTGGTTGCCTGCCAAGGTTATAGAACCCAATCTGTCCTATTATTTGACGCTTAGGTAGAGGGGGAAGTGATGTATTATATTATTAAGTAGTAATTAGTCAGGGATCAGGTTTTTACTTCATAACAATATAAAACTGATCCCCCACTTTATGCCCAGTAGAAGCCTTAATTACGTTTTCAACTATTATATTCAGTCAGTCAGTTAAATGCCATACGTGATACACGTTTGGACGATCATGTCTCGACAGTCAAATGACTGACTGGGTAGAATATTATCCCACAGTAGGTTGCCATTGCTTTCTGCGACAGATTGGTTGCCAGCCAAGGCTATAGAAACCAATCTGTCTTATTACTTAATTCATAACTGGAGGGAAGATACGGATAAATACCTTTCCCAAGAATGTGCGTCAAAAGGTTAATTTATCATTGCAGAAATTGAGAATGAAATTGAACAAAACACAGGGCACAATCTTTCATCAGACAAATAATAAAATAGCTTCTTTTCGAGATGTGATTCTCTCTTAAGTACAGGTAACATTACTCCTATGTATTTCTTTCTTTAGGTTTTACCATTAACATATATTCACCTCGAATCAAAAGCCCTTAATTATAACTTAATGTTTTCTGTGACATTTCTTCTCTGCATTTGTCATGTGCCCTAGACACACACACACACACACAAAACACACACGCGTTTGTGTATGTGTATGCGAGTGTTTGCGTATAATACATGTCAGTTCATTAGGTTTTCATAAATGCAGAACAATGTAGATAAAGCACGGAATTTATTGCTCACTGCGCAATCAATATTCAGGCATGCGCACTTGAATCCTCTATAAGTTAGTCGAAGTCTCTCAAGATAAATTGTGCGCATTTGAACCAATACCAAACATTTAATTGCAAATTTCAGCATCGGAAAAAAGGATGCTTAACTTGATGAGACATACTGCCAATTAATATTAATGCCCAATTAAGAATTTAATACTAAAGCCACTGATGATAAATTATGCGACTTCGATTAACATTGTTATTACCAGTTTGAATTCATCAGTCGAAATTTTATAACTTAGATTTATTTAATTCATTAATAAAATAAAATAAATTGTTTGTATCTAGATGCCATATATTCTGCAAAGTTTGCCTTGAAAATAACATTTTGAAATATCTGAATTTAGAAGGAAGCGGTCTGTAAAATGCTCGTACACTTCTTTCGTAAAAAAATTGCAGTGTAGCACTGTGTGTATTGTGAAGTTTTGTAAAATTGAAAACAGATCTCTCGTAAAAGGGGAATCGGAGTAATTACATTCGACTGATATTTATCAGTAAGTGAAGTCAACTCCAGAGTAAGAGATTCAGACGAAAAGTAAATCACGGAATGATAAAGACAAAGAAAAGTGTTATCTATACAGCTAACCATTCAGCGAAAAGTCACAGTGTGACGAAACGGGGCTCGCATAACGGACAGGAAAGAAAGCCACATGACAATGACCCTCCAGCTCAACTCTACTTCGGTTGCTATAACAATACGTTACAAGCCAGGAATAAATTCTGTTTTACTGCTATTTTTTTTTCACTCCTGTTTAAAGATCTGTCTGACTGCTAATGTTTAAGCCACAAGTGTTTGACTTGAAAAAAATCACTAACTTGTCAAAGAATTTGGGGTCTGGCTTCAGTGGAACAGAATCAAGCTGTTCATTCTTCTATAGTTTTTAGTTTAAAGATAACGGTTATTTTCCCACATATTTATGAATAGTGCCTCTTAACCTGTAATAATACAGTGGCTTTAGGGCTTGTACCTAATAAACAAGATTGTAAAATAAAAAAACAATCACGTTGACTAGAATCACTTAAAAATTTGGCGATATAAAAATACAATGGATTTCTTTTCAAAATATTCCTAATACGTTTTTTCATGTAATCTATACTATTTTAGTAGTTTTACTTTACTCTTCACAATGCTTAGTTGACTATAACATAAAATCAAATGGGAATATATATGAGAGGTGGAAGAATTTTATCGAGGCAATACACCTGTCTACAGAAGGCCTTTTTGCCAGATATGAATATCAGTACTTGTTACATAAGATTTTAGTTGAATTCACGGATTTATTTATCTTTAGAAGAAATAAAAAAGGAAACTGTCAGTTTTAAAGAGGATCTGATATCGGACCAAATTAGACAAATGCAAGTGAAAATTTTAGAATATTGAAAACCAAATAAAAAGGTAAAAAATGTCACAGTCATGAGAACTCTAGAATAGAGAACACTTTGAAAATCACATCAAATACTAGTAAAATAATTACATGGATTAAAGATACAAATTTTATTTTGAATCTCTTCCAAACATGACATTGCTGAGCTTGAGAAAGGAACTGAGGAATCTGATAAGATTTATTTTCACTCACACAAACGATGAAACCAGCTTCTAGCACTTTAATAAGCTTGTTAAAAAGCTTTCGATTAAACCGCTACTTAAATCTGGAAAAGGCACCTCAATGTGGTGTAATGGTTAGCAAGCTTGTCTAGCTAAAGCCTGCTAAGTCGTAAGTTTGATTCTCACTGGGTACCTCATAGCTTGTGTTACATCTAAGCAATGGTTACAAAATCAGCTTCTTAAATCTGGTAATATAACCACACCTGAATTTTTAAGAATATCTTCTTGGTCGGGCCAAATGTTTCCCAGCACATCCATTTAAACCCGAGTAACACAGAGTAATAATTTTATAACCAAAATTGTATTTACTTGAGTAAATTGAATGATATCCTTATTACAATTAATTATTCGATATATGTGATCAATTCTCATCATTAAATTAGGCGCGTTGGAATAGAAATAAATCTATTGCTAAACAGAAATTTCTCACCAAAATAATATTTTCCTCAAGTTATATATATTTTTTTTAATCATTTCACCCCGAGCAAGGCGGAAACGCCACTGATGTGCAGGGGTTACATAAATGTAAAATGATTAATGAGAAAAGAGTGAGGAGTACAAACTAGTTAGAAAGGAACAATAGAAAGCTGAGAAAGCAGGTGCTATGACAGATACATAGGTGGAGAGAAAGGGAGGGTTATACAGGGGAGGGGAGAGAGCTAGAGTCCAGTGGTTAGTAGATGAGTATTGACTTTGCATTTAAATTTCTGGAGGTTGTAGCCGTCAGGAAAGCAAGAATACGGGAGCGAGTTCCACAGGCGGGAAGTGCGAGAGAGGAAGCTGCAGGAGTAGAATTGTCGTCTGCATTTGGCTAACCTGACTGTGAATGGGTGGGACCCAGTTGCCAGTCTGGTTGCACGAGTAAACACCTGTTGAGGAGGCATCAGTGACTTAAGCTCGTCCGAGCAGAAGCCATGAAAGTATTTATAGAAGAGACAAAGGGAGTCCACATTTCGACGATGGGGAACTGGCTGCAGTCGAGTCGCCAGATCAGTACCTATCACATTACAGACTCTCCTTTGGAGCTTGTCAAGAACACTGAGGAGAACGGCAGGGGCACCTGACCACACACACACACACACATATATATATATATATATATATACAAAATGGAAAAGTTTAATTGTAATACAGACTTAATTTACGAATGAACTTGCGTAACATAGGGGTGCTGTTTATTTCATTTCTTTTTCTCTAAACGAATTAATTTACAGTATTTTCATGCCTTTTCCAGTACTTTGTAAGTATGTATTTCACACGATGATATTAGAAATGAACAAGGTTAGATTAATAAAAAAATTTCAAAAATTTACCAGCACCCCTCTCTCGCGTGCATGTTTAGTCATACCACTATAACAAATTAGGTCTGACGAAGTCCTGAAGGACGAAACGTATCACATGTAACCTTTTTCTATTTTGTCATATAACTTCCCTAAAGATGTTTATATATATATATATATATATATATATATATATATATATATATATATTGCGTGTTGTTTTTTATCGTTTCTTAACTTGATTAACGAACAATATTCAAAATTAAGTTCTATTCATTCGAAAACCTAGTCGACTTTTGGGATCATGCTGCGAGAGTCTCTGAGAAAACAACGGTAATAGCAATCATTTTCCTCCCTGCTTCAGTTTACACATATTTCTTTCGGTTCTGTATACTATTTCTCCTCTGAAAAACCATTATCTATATCTTCCTATATGACGATGTATTATTACGTTCTCACCGCTCATTTTCTATCAATCTACCTGTTTTTGTTTCACCATTACCTGGCTGTTTTTTTTCCTTTCAATTCAGTCCGAATCGCCGTCTATCTGACTCTCTATCACAGTTATTCATGGTATTTCATCTATCATTAAATATGCCCATATATATGCCATTATCTATTTCACTCCTATTCTACCTACATCATTTATATCTTCCTGCCTCTCTACCTCTGCAGGGAATTTTCGCATTCTCTCTCTCTCTCATCTATATATATATATATATATATATGACAGATTTGTTTCGCTGTATCACAACTCATCAGTACGGTTAGACATCCGATTGCTTTTTACCCAAGATTGAAAATCCAACCGAATAGGCGTCAGTCGCTATTCCACCTCTGAACTACGGGCGCTCAGTAGAAGGAGGCAGACTTTTTAGCGTGTATATTATCATTATACACGGCCAGTAGCTGAGAGTGTTCTAATTCATTGCTGAATGAACGATGCGTAGATGCCAGAGTAGCTCCTGTTTTTCAAAGTCTACCATTCTTCCAGAGTGCTCAATCAGGGTGAGAGAGCGTAAATAGTCATCCGCAGACTGATCTGTTTCGCTGTACCACAGCTCATCAGTACGGTTAGACAGTCAATTGTTTTTTTACTTATTTCTATTTATCTACATGTATCCATCTACATGTATCCATCTTCATGTGCTGTGTCCCTTTAGGACATACGCGATCATGGACTTCCACTTGGCTCTGTCTCTTGTCGCTCTCAGTAATTGTTCTCTTAGTATCTCTTCCAAGCCCCGCTCCGTCAACCATTTGCTCAGACCTAACAAGTACGTCTCACGTCGCTTCCTCAGGCTCTCCTTCCAATAATCCGACCTGTGAGTATTATGTTCTCCGGGCTCTCCTTCCTCATTACGTCTCAGGAAACTCATTTGTCACTTCCTAATTAGTATCAGTTTTCTTCTCGTTTGCAACCTTTTCAACACCTCATAGTTGCACACGTGCTTCTTCCATTGTATCATCAGCATCCTTCTGTAAATCCATATTTCTTCAGCCTCAAGCCTATCCTTCATCTTTGATGAGATCGTCCAGCATTCATTTCCATACAGAAGAACAGATATCACATAGCAATCCAGCACTCTCTTTTTGTTCGTAATGAAATCTTCCTGTTTTCCAGTACTCTGATTAGCTTCTAAAATGTGTCTTTGGCAAGGCAAATGCGTTTTTAAATCTCCATATCACACTTTCAATCCACTGACAAAAGGTATTTGAATTTTTTTACTTGTTTTAGTTTAGATTCTTCGACTTGAAGTTGGCATATTGGTCTCCTCTTTTTGCTGATGACCATACATTCAGTTTTCTTGAGGTTTCTGCTTAGTACTTTTTTTTTTTTTACTTTTGCTAACTTCTGTAAAAGGTCCTGCGTTTTACTTCCCGTGTCTCCTATCAACACCGTGTTATTCGCGTATCTGATATTGTTGAGATTGTGGCCGCCAATGTTGAATTCTCTCATAATTACTTCGCTGTACAGGTTGAAAAGATTCAGTGAAAAAGCACATTCTTGTCTTACGACCCTTTATATTTTTGAATACCTGCTTAGTTCAATTTCTATCCGTACACAAGCGGTTTTGCTTCTTATCTCAGTATGCTGCTCAGTGTCTTTCGCCCTGAACAAGTCACTTTGTCAGTGTGTTTTTCTATCCGTTTCTATAGATGTGCGTTTCGGAGCAGTGGATATCAACTCGGAACGAGGAATCGGGGAGCCTAGTTCGAATTCCAACTGAACTACTTGCATTCACTTACGCGCAAATATCTTTGCGAAATGTATTAATCCGTCTCTTCCCTCCATTTATGGGTTAAACAACAGGACAGATTGGGTTATATAGCCAGTATACCGCAGAAAGCAATGGTAACCTACTGCGGGATAATATTCTGCCCAGTCAGTCATGTCTCTTTCGAGACGTGATCGCCTAAGCGTGTATCACGTATAGCACGTAACTGATATATATTTTCTCTGTTTCGATCTCACTGACATTGCTCTGGAGTTAATCTCCATTTTGTCTACCTCACTTTAACTGATTTATACAATCAATATTTCTATGTATTTCTATCTTAATCGGTCAAATTCAAATCAATCTATCTAGCTTAGCATAACTGTTACACTTTTTTTATGTATCAGTCTATCTACTTTGCTTCTCTTCATCTAACGTAATATCTCTCTCTTATATATAATTCCCCACTATCTCAGTTTTTGTATTTCTCCCCCGCTCTCTTTTTCTGTGTTTTTCTCGCTTTCTTTTTCTTTTAGCGTTCTTTGTTGTATTTATCTAATTTTGTTTCTCTTTAATCTATCTTGTATATCTACTATCGAATCTATACTCTATTTCAGTCTGCCTGCATCTATTTCATAGTTTTGTCTTTGTATGTATGCATGCATTCACGTTTTTGGCTAAATTTGTCTCTACCTTATGTCTGTCTTGTTCTCATTCAACTCGAAACTTCATATCAAGCTGGCTTTCTTTGTCTTTCAGAGTTCTTTCTTGCACTGTATCTATCGTCTCTCTCTCACTCTCTCTACTTATTGTCCCTCTATATATAGCAATCATCTCTTTCTCACTGTTTAGATTCTCTCTCTCTCTCTGTCTATACCTATTTCTCTCTCTCTCTCTCTCTCTGTCTATATCTTTCTGACTATATTTCTCTCTCTATCTGTCTGTCGATATCTATATTTCTGTCTGTCTATATCTCTGTCTATATATATCTATCTGTCTATATATATATATATATATATATATATATATATATACATGTGTGTGTGTGTTTATACACCTCTATGTCTCTCTATCTCTCTATCCATCCTACAATATTTTTTTTTCTCTTTCTCTAGATAATTTTTCGAATCAGTCTGTTCATATCTCCGGACATTTATCTCCTTGCTTCACACTACGTCAGTAGGTTTTCTCTCTTTCTAGCTATCTATAATAGTACATTTTCTTTATTTTTCTTCTATTTTAGCTTATCTTTATCTTCCGTAGTCTCTTGTATGTTTTCTGTCTGTCGTTATATTTTACTGCACCATCAACAGCTGCGGTTATTGTAACTTAATTCTCCTATTGATTTGATAATCAAATACACAATTACGTATAAAAATAAGGTTGTTTGTGATTATTTCTTTTTAAAAACTTTGATCGAAACTATTACCATGTTATACGCAAGACATAAAAAGATAAGTAATTTGTTTATTTTTTTTTTGTGGTAGCAATATAACCATACAATTTTTTTTTAATGACACCTGCTGTAAATCGATCATCAACTTGTATACACTTGTATAGTAATAGCGGTTGGGTGATTTCTTAGGAGCTGCTGAATCAATTTAGTGCCCATTACTCCTGCACTCGTGAAATCTTCTAAACTTATTGGCCATTTCAGAGTTTCTCAACATGAGAGATATCGCCAATCGGTAGGTGATTTCAACTGTTAGGTGGGCGATGAGAACCTAAACAGAAATTTGAGGGTGTTTGAAAGTTTTACTGAACCAATATATATATATATATATATATATATATATATATATATATATATATATATGTAAGTAAGTAGCTAACCTAGAGCCAAGGCACCTACTTAGGTTTCACCTAATATAATCTTATGTAATACCACCTTAATTCTGCCTAATTAACCAACTTGCCCTGACGATCCATTTGGTAAAACCTAGGTAGGTCCGTTGGCTCTAGGTTAGCTACTTACTTATTTATTTGCTCTGCTATTGTATTGAACATTTTACGGGTTATGTTCCTCATCTCGGGGTTTTTCCTTTCGACTAGTACTTTGACTAATGTTCAGGTGCTTAGTTCGTTTCTTTTTTTTGTTTCCATTTTTTCCCCTCCGGGTTTATACTCGGTGGGTTTTTCAAGACGTGTTTAAAGATAAATTTACAGTTATATATATCACCGCAAGCAAGCTATTTTGTTTGCTTGTTTTTGAGGCTTAACGACCTATCAATCCTTATGGGATCATTTTAAGGTCATAACCAGTGATTTCTGGGTAAGGTTATTTTATTTTTACAACGTTTTTCTTTTCAGGATTCATTGGGATTTGTTTTTAAGAGCAGGGTCCCCAAGTCCTACCCTTGTTATTTAACCCATAACTGGAGGGAATGGACGGATTAATACATTTCCCAAGGGTACCAGTGCTTAAGAGAATGCAGGGTATTCAACTGGATTCTTTTTCCGAGCCCATATCCACTGCACCACCACGCACATCCGTCATTATACGCTTACAGCACCTGGTATTCCCAAGCGGTCACCCATCTATGTACTGACCAGACTCAACTTTGCTTAACTTCGGTGATCGAGCCAGAACCGGTGTACTCAACGTGATAGGCCGTAAGCCCCAAGATATTTTACTGCCACTGTTTTGCAGGAGGTTACATAGGAGGAAAGTAATGAGAAATAATGACAGGTTATATGGGGTGTGAGGAAAAAAGTGAAGGTTGAGAGTGGAGTGGACGGCGAAAGGAGCATGAGAGAGGATGCAGGGTAGTGAGATAGGAGATGACTACAGACTTTACATTTAAAATTCTTGGAGATTGTAGCTCTCAGGAAAGCAAGTAAACATAAGGGAATTCTACAGGTGGAAAGTGCGAGAAAAGAAACTGTGGAGTAACATTTGCGTTTACATTTTATTGGTTTTACACTAAAAGGGTGGGAACTAGTTACTAATTTTATGGCTCGAATGAATTCATATAAAATGGTCACCAGTGAGCTAAATTTATAGGAACAGAAGCCATGAAAAATATTTGTAGAAGAGACACAGGGATGTCACATTGCGCCGGTGAGAAAGTGATTGTAACTGAGCTGCCAGGTCGGGATCGATCACATGACAGATTCTCCGTTGGATTTTGTCAAGAGCACCTTGGTGGATAGCAGATGCTTGCGACCAGATATGGCAGCAGTATTCAATGCACGGGCGGATGGTAGATTTATATACAGTGACACGCATAAATATTGGTTACATGGCATTTTCTGTTATAACTCTATTTTATGTTTGCCATTTTGCCTGTTATTTGGTAAGTAATGTCTCGTAAATTTATTTTAGTTATATGTGGAAGGAACATTAAAAACTCATGTTTGAATCCATTTTTTAATCAAAGTTCAAAATTACCCTATGCAAAGTATTGGATACATCAATTTAATATTTTGTTTCGTAGCCTGTCTTGTTTCACTGCATCCAGTCGCTTTCTATAGTTGGTTCCAAGGTTTCCCACTGATCCACCGTGACTTTACCCTATTCTTCCTTGCATAATTCCTGTAATTGCATCATATTTTGTGGATTGCGCTTATGGTTTTTAGCCTTCAGTTTTCCACAAATTCTCAATTGGATTCAAGTCCTGAGACTGGTCAGTTGAGAGTACGCATACATTTATTTTCAAACCACTCCTTTGTAAGTTTTGCCGTAGGTTTGGGATTATTTTCGTGTTGAAGTACGAACTTCCGACCATGTCCTAAAAAAGTTGCAGATTTCTGAAAGTTCTTCTCTAGAATCTCTCTGTACATGCTATCATTCATTTTACCATGGGTAACTTGTAACTCACTAGTGCCCTTGGATGAAAAGCATCCCCATATCATAATAGAATCACCTCCAAACTTAACTGTGGGGATGGTATTGTGCTTGTTGAAGGTAGTGTCATTTTTTCGCCAAACACTTGTCGATGTGTTCCTTCCGAATAATTCAACTTCCGTTTCATCCGACCAGATTACCTTTTCACAAAACTGCATAACTTTCTTATAAGTTTTGACAAACTTTAATCGGTCTTTGACATGTTTAGTTTTCAGTAAAGGCACTTTTCTTGGTGATCTTGAATGAAAGCCTGTAAGATATAGAGCTCTCCTGATCATACCCTTACTTACATTTTTTTGCATATTTCTGCTGATCCAACTTGAAGTCCTCTCATTTATTTTTCTCGATCTTCCATTCTTGAAAGTTTGCTGTACCGTTGTTCTTCTTATACTTTCTGATGATATTTTTTACTGTACTTAGTGCTAGATACATTTCTTTGCTAATTTTTCGGTAACGTTGTCCGCCTTTGTGACGTTCAATGATTCTATCTCGCATATTTAGTTGTCGCCACTTTCAAATCTTGAATTCCAAATGCACATCAGTGTTTCAGATGATTAGTAGCACTATCTTGTAAACAATTGTGTGCTTTTCTGATCGTTCAGAGATAACATTCTAATACTATTGAAAATTTGAATATTTAAAGTGTTTTAAAATACAAAGCTTCGATTGGAAATTTGAAAAAAGTGTCATGAATCCAATACTTTTGCATAGGCAATTTTGAACTTTGATAAAAAAATGATTCATCCATGAGTTTTTAATTATCTTTCCACATACGACTAAAACAACTTTACGACATATTACGTACCAAATATCAGGCAAAATGATGAACATAAGCTAGAATTATAACAGAAAATAACATGTATCCAATACTTATGCGTGTCACTGTATGTGCAGAATTGTTTCAGACGGGAAAAACATCCTGGGCCTAAACTGAGAACGTATATATATATATATATATATATATATATATATATATATATATATATATTTGTTTTCAGATGGGTTGTTAATATTCAGATAGCTTTCAAACGAAATAACTTATTTTTCAGAAATAAATCAAGTAAAGCAGAATGATGCTAAAGATCCCATGGACAGAACCTGTTACTGATGTTAAGATTTTGAAGAGGATGCATGCAAAAAGAGAAATTATAATTAACATCAGTAGGAGACAGCTAAAGTTTCTGGGAAGCATAATGAGTAAAGAGAGCTTGAAGAAGCTAATACTCACGGGATTGATGGATAGAAAGAAGACAAGAGAAAGCAACGCAAGGTATACATAATGAGATAATCGTGCAGGGTTGGGAAGAGATATCAAGAAGATATGTGCTAAGAGCTACAAGGCTGGGGCAAGAAGAGGCCCATGATCGCCTATGTCTTGAAAGAATATGGCACACAAAGAAGAGAAGACCAAGAACGATAAAAATATTCGATGAATTTTTATTAGTTGCCAGTAGTTCATATTTTCTAAATTCCGAATTATGAAGAAAAGAATGACTTACATTTTAATACTTACACCTCCTTCTCTAACCAGGAAACTAAACTTGAGCATTAAACCGAATTATATACAGGGTGCGATGGGTAAATTGTTGCCACTTTCAACTTTGAATTACAAAGATGATTGCAGAGGGAGTGATTTTTATGCCTCAAACTATCTTTCCATAGACTCAACGCGCGTACCTACAAACAAATATTTTGAGAAGATAACGCTGCCCTAAGTTAAGAAGAATGCTGCTAGGTGACTCTTTGTAGCAACAAAAATCAATGCATCATGGCTGTCAGACAATTTCTGCAATCATATCACCCCTTACATCTGACCACCTAACTCCCCAACTACAACCAGCGTTAATTATTATGCTTGAGGTTCATTTGAGATGTACACCAACAAAACTGCATTTAACACCAAAGATGAACAACTGAAAGCAAGGATTATGACATCACAAATGAACAAGGAAAATTTCAAGAAAAGTTTCAGGAGTTTCCAAAGTCTTCTGGAGACGTGGTTAAAGCCATTGGCGATTTCATCGAATCGATGTAACTTATTTTTGTATAATGTTGGTAAATATCTATTAAAATGATATGTCTGTATTATGTCTGTATTATTTTCGCTGTTGCGTAATTAAGGCGACAATTTATCCATCGCAATTTGTTTGTCCTTAATACGGTAGCAACAGCAGCAGCAGTAGTATCCACGAATGTCAGCAATGTTTCTCACCTTACATTGGTATATTTAGTACTTTTGCGTAGTCGGTTTTCGAACTAGTAACAAAAGCTTTTCTTTATAATAGTTTCACCTCAACGTAAGAAGAACCACCAATTGTGCGCAGACATATACTGTGAAATACAAGAAACAAGGTAAAAAGGGCTGTCGAAGAAAGAATTACAGAAGGATAAGAATCAAGGGGATAGAATATAGCAATTGACGTTGCATTTAAATTTTTGGATATCGTAATTTGAAGAGAAGCAATCAAACGGATGTGAGTTCCACAAACGGGAAGTGCGAGAAAAACTGCTAAAGCAGAAGAGACAGTTACATTTATTCATAATTTTTGGACCTTGATGACGATCTAGTAGCAAGCGTAAATTGATGTTATCTTGGCAACAGAGAATCTTGTCAGAACAATAGCCTTAAAAAACATTTGAAAAAAAAAACAGAGGGAAGCCATGTCGGTGAGAAAATGATTGAAGTAGGTCTGCCAAGTCAATATTGATTATATTGTAAATTGTTATAGTGGAACATCCTGCCATCCCCGAGAATGGAATGCTCTAGACTATAAAGGATGGTGACAAGCGGAGGAAGAAAAACGTCTAGGTGAAGCATTCTCTATTTGATAGTTTATTCCACTCTTACTCGTTGATTGCTTAGCTGTATCTTATTGTTAATTGTACCTTAGTACAATAAATTCGTTATATCGTATTCCTGTGTCGAGTACCATTGTTCCACTAATCTTTACACTGTTATTCCTTTACGGGATATATTATAAATCCACCTTTTCTTATGAGAGTCTTGAGATTAATAGCGGAAAAAGCCGACCAGATATAGGTAACAATGTTTAATGCGCGGATGAATGATAGTTGTAGAAATTGTGAAAATATATTCTGAAGCGAAAAACTTACTGAAAAAATTGTTATGCTTTTGAACATTTACTATGAAGGTAGGTGGTGAAAGATATTTCGATATGAAATAAAGCTTTGGCGCAAAAAAAAATTATGGGTAGCCTTGGCTATTAGAATTCATGTAAAAATCTATTTGTTGTATACTAAAAATGTAAACCAAATAAAAAATAAGGTTTATTTTCCACCGCATTTTACCTCAAATTACAAGGTCTGTTGATACTATGATCATAATTCTTATTGTGTAAATATTCATCAGCAATCAAAGAGTTTCCAAAAATACACAACTTGACCTTGTTGGCAAATATGAAAATATGAAGATATAATGGTAAAGAACAAAATCCACCATTTTGCTCACTTAGTAAAATCCTTGTAACTCAGTCCACATTAATAGATCAACTACAAGATCTTATACATTTATTGTTATAAAGCAGTTAAATTTGATGCCAAATTTTAAAGCAAATTAAATCCGTTTTTTTTTATTATTTGAGAAATTAAATTTCAAATATTACGGTTATAGTCAAACGATCTTATAGTCCTTTAGAAATAATTACATCATCTTTTTTATTTATTCAAAATTAAAATTCTATATTTTTTGTCTTTGTATGTAAAAATACAATTAAACATTGATATATACAATTTTTGAATATTTTGTAAAATCCATTTCTGTGTCAAAGTCATATTTCGGGAATCTTTTAACCTAGAAATATAAAGTAGGTATCATACAGCTTTGAGTGTATCAAATTTGAAGATGTTTATATGTTTGATACGAATTATAAACATAGTGCTGTGCAAAAGTATTAAGACAAGTACTATTTGATGTTTAATAAGGAATCAAAATAAAGTTTAAAATCACCCTGTCCTAACACTTTTACACAACCGGTAATGTGCAAACTTATTAGGACAGGGGTGATTTTCCTAAAAACCTCACTGAATTTCAAATACAGGGTGAAAAGTCAAACCTTTGTAAGAGTTATCTAACTAAAACAGAAGAGGAAGGAAGGCTTCCGAATTTGAATGACCCCCCCCCCAAAAAAAAAGACCTGATATCAATCCTATTGAACATCTACGGGATATTTTGGATAAAAACAATTGATAAATCAAATGTTACTTTGCAAGACACACTTTGGGGAAAAATACAAGCTACTTGGCAGGGAATACCATTATATACATTGAAGAAGCTTGTGATGTCAATGCCTGACAGAATGAAAGCAGTGATCAAAGCAAAAGGCTATTATAGTAAATATTAAATTTATTTTGTAACATGTATTTCTTTCTTGTTAGAGAATTTGTTTAGTAAACCAAATAAAATTCTTTTAATTAAATTAAATATGTCTCATAAAAGATAATATAGTTCTTGTCCTAATACTTTTGTACTGTACTGTATATATATATATATATATATATATATATATATATATATATATTTATGATGAAACACACCTATTCCTCAGACAATGTACTCTCCCTCCTATATTAAGAGTTAACAGGATGTTAACTCGTGAGGTTTTTGGAAGTTCATAGGTGATCCAGAGTGTTCTGTTGGAGTTCCATAGAACTATTAAGGCAGTTTATATTAATCGGTAGTTAGCCGAATACTAAGTAGTCAGCTTACAGTGGAAGATTACTAAGTTCCTTATATTTTGAGTGCGTTAAGTCGATTAGCATCAAACATAATACGATTATAACTTTTAGTACGAAATCTACTCCATAACACACACATATATATATATATATATATATATATATATATATATGTGTGTGTGTGTGTGTGTGTGTATATATGTGTGTGTGTGTGTATATATGTGTGTGTGTGTATATATATATATGTGTGTGTGTGTATATGTGCATATGTGTGTATATATATATGTGTGTGTATATATATGTGTGTGTATATATATATGTGTGTGTATATATATGTGTATATATATGTGTGTGTATATGTATGTGTGTGTGTATGCACATATATATATATATATATATATGATCATTTAAAATGTTCGTGACCGATGATAAAATGAAAAGTTTGTTGATGTCATTAATCTTCATAGAAACATCGCGTTTTTGTTTGAAGATGTTTGTGATGTAGTTTTCAATTGACTCAGACTTTTTGTAATGTAAATTGTTCTGTGGAGACTGGAACAATTGAAGACAATTGTGGTCCACACAATAAGTTGGGTGCTAGAAGGATTTTCATTCCAAAACATTAAGCTTCTGAACGTCATCTTATGCATTATGCGGTTTTGCATCTTCGTGGCAGAAAATTACGGCCTTTCAGATTTTTCCAAAAATCCGACGTTTTTTCTTTATCCCAATCTTGCAAAAGACAGTTGAGATATCGATTTAATTGAAATTGTGTACTCTGCTGCATTAATTATAACTCTAAATCCGGAACGATACTCGCCAGGGCATTTCATTCGATAATTAGAGCCTTCCTAACCTCGGTGGCTAAAATGTAGAAGAAAATTATCTTATATTCCACTCTTTTGAAAGTTGCTGATTATGCTGTGCGCTTGAGGGATGAAAGAGCAGTAAAAAGTCTCAGGTATTTTCAACTTCATGTTTTCTGAAAAGCGGGACTACCTTGGTTGACGTACAAGTATAACCTTTCGCAAAATCTAATATCTATTTGTTAAAAAAACATAAAACAAATTACATATGTGATAACATATATTGAAAATCAAACATGTTCTAAGAGTTCAAAGATTGGAATAGGAATTTTGGATATGGTTTAAAAGATTTATCTTTATAAATAAATAACAACTCCTATTTCTCTGGATACAAAAGAGGAAAATTTATTCACTCTTTGTCTCAAATAACCTATATATGTATTATATAATGTTTTGCCAGATCTTGGACCATGAATACTATACTTTGGTCATTTTCTCCTCATTGACAATAAGTATAAGACAGAAATATTTCCTGTTTTGTCCTTGCGTCTTAATTTTAATTTTTAATAATTTTCTCCTCACGTGAAAAAAAAAATTGGCTAAATCCAGAATAATTGTAGTTCACTTCAAACCATATGTTTACAGCGTTATTTTTTAATATCAGATAATCATTTTTCTCTCTAAATATCCAAGTCGTATTTTCCTCAAACTGTCCGAAGATAGAATTTGGAACGTTCTTTCCCTATATTTGATGTTCCGTGTCCCATTAAGATGTAGTCGTGCATCGTGCTCCATATCTTCTTCTCACTTGTATCTGTGAGAAAATCTTAAAGTATTAAATAAAAATCAACTATGTGTATTGTATTTGACGATATAAGAAACGGACAGGCGTATCTGACGTACCATCACTATTTCAGCAGAGAAATGATTTTATTGCATTTAACCAAGTAATAATAAGTATGTAAAATCTGTTTAGCTATAGAAACAAAAATTACTGTATATAAAAATAAAAGCTAGCTGTATAGAATGAACATGATGCGAAAAATTGCGATAAAAACAACCATGAAACATTTCAAAAGAAGAAATTGTTAAAGTATTAAATAAAAATCAACTATATGTATTGTATTTGACGATATAAGAAACGGACAGGCGCATCTGACGTACCATCACTATTTCAGCAGAGAAATGATTTTATTGCATTTAACCAAGTAATAATAAGAATGTAAAATCTGTTTAGCTATAGAAACAAAAATTACTGTATATAAAAATAAAAGCTAGCTGTATAGAATGAACATGATGCGAAAAATTGCGATAAAAACAACCATGAAACATTTCAAAAGAAGAAATTGTTAAAGTATTAAATAAAAATCAACTATATGTATTGTATTTGACGATATAAGAAACGGACAGGCGTATCTGACGTACCATCACTATTTCAGCAGAGAAATGATTTTATTGCATTTAACCAAGTAATAATAAGAATGTAAAATCTGTTTAGCTATAGAAAAAAAATTACTGTATATAAAAATAAAAGCTAGCTGTATAGAATGAACATGATGCGAAAAATTGCGATAAAAACAACCATGAAACATTTCAAAAGAAGAAATTGTTAAAGTATTAAATAAAAATCAACTATATGTATTGTATTTGACGATATAAGAAACGGACAGGCGTATCTGACGTACCATCACTATTTCAGCAGAGAAATGATTTTATTGCATTTAACCAAGTAATAATAAGAATGTAAAATCTGTTTAGCTATAGAAAAAAAAATTACTGTATATAAAAATAAAAGCTAGCTGTATAGAATGAACATGATGCGAAAAATTGCGATAAAAACAACCATGAAACATTTCAAAAGAAGAAATTGTTAAAGTATTAAATAAAAATCAACTATATGTATTGTATTTGACGATATAAGAAACGGACAGGCGTATCTGACGTACCATCACTATTTCAGCAGAGAAATGATTTTATTGCATTTAACCAAGTAATAATAAGAATGTAAAATCTGTTTAGCTATAGAAAAAAAATTACTGTATATAAAAATAAAAGCTAGCTGTATAGAATGAACATGATGCGAAAAATTGCGATAAAAACAACCATGAAACATTTCAAAAGAAGAAATTGTTAATTTATTAAATAAAAATCAACTATATGTATTGTATTTGACGATATAAGAAACGGACAGGCGCATCTGACGTACCATCACTATTTCAGCAGAGAAATGATTTTATTGCATTTAACCAAGTAATAATAAGAATGTAAAATCTGTTTAGCTATAGAAACAAAAATTACTGTATATAAAAATAAAAGCTACCTGTATAGAATGAACATGATGCGAAAAATTGCGATAAAAACAACCATGAAACATTTCAAAAGAAGAAATTGTTAAAGTATTAAATAAAAATCAACTATATGTATTGTATTTGACGATATAAGAAACGGACAGGCGTATCTGACGTACCATCACTATTTCAGCAGAGAAATGATTTTATTGCATTTAACCAAGTAATAATAAGAATGTAAAATCTGTTTAGCTATAGAAAAAAAATTACTGTATATAAAAATAAAAGCTAGCTGTATAGAATGAACATGATGCGAAAAATTGCGATAAAAACAACCATGAAACATTTCAAAAGAAGAAATTGTTAAAGTATTAAATAAAAATCAACTATGTGTATTGTATTTGACGATATAAGAAACTGATATATCTGACGCATCTCTACTATTTCAGAAGAATTAAGTTTTTAGTGTAAATCAAGCAATAGTAGAAATATAACAAAATTTGTTTAGCTATAATCAAAAACATTACTGTATATAAAAAGCAAGATCGCTGTATAGAATGAAATGATGCGAAAACTAGCGATAAGGACAATCAAGAAACATTTCAAAAGAAGTAATTGTTAAAGTATTAAATAAAAATCAAATATGTGTATTGTATTTGACGATATAAGAAACACACAGATATATCTGACGCATCTCTACTATTTCAGAAGAATAATGTTTTTAGTGTAAATCAAGTAATAATAAAAATATAACAAAATTTGTTTAGCTATAATCAAAAACATTACTGTATATAAAAAGCAAGATCGCTGTATAGAATGAACATAATGCAAAAAATTGCGATAGGGACAATGATGAAACATTTCAAAAGCAAAAATGTGAAATTATTACATAAAAATCAATTACATATATTGTATTTGACGATATAAAAACGGACATATATATCTGATGTACCTCTACTATTAGGTTGTCCCAAACGTTCGTAAACACTTGCAAAACATTGAAATTCTACTCGCCAAGTATTCTAAGGTTACCAGAAAACACTTGCAAAAGATTGAAATTTTACTCGCCAAGTAATGTAAAGTTACCAGAAAACACTTGCAAAAAATTAAAATTTTATTCGCAAAAACAACAAAAATTATTGCTCAAAATAAAGACCATCATTTTCCAAGACTTTCTGTCACCGATCTGCAAGCTTTCGGATCTGGTTAAAGTACTATTCAGCCGGCTTCGAATCAAAGAACTCTTGACACGCTTCCTCGACTTTATCAAACGAGTCGAATCGGCAGCCCTTTACAAAGTGTTGAATGAGCGGGAAAGGCCGTAATCTAATGGAGCACAGTCAAGACTGTAGGCTGGATGTGGCAGAACCTCAACGCCGTCCAGCTCTTCAAACTTGTCTTTGAACTTCCTAGCGGTGTGCGCCTTGGTATTGTCCTGCTGCATCAAAGCGCGCTTTCGGTTGATCGGAGCCGGGTACTTTTGCTTTAAGTTTTCGTAAACCCGCTGAAGTTGCTGACAGTAAAGTTCGGCACTGATGGCCCGACCATTCGGAACCAACTCAAATGCACGATTCCTTCAAAGCGCCACCAAACGCACAATATGATTTTCTAGCTGAATCTATCATGTTTTGGAACCGACGGTGTCTCTTGCTCTTTCTGAAACCATCGCTTTTCACGATTGTGCTGGACCAGATAGACCCATTTCGCAAGTGTTTATGAACTTTTGGGACAACTTAATATTTTCCTCAATCTGTCCTGGGAGTATCAGATTTTTTGAGCCGTCCTTTCTTATTACGCGCCCCAGAAATTCCAGCTGCCTTTTTTATGCTCAGTATTTCTTTCCTTTTTGTTTCCATTTTCTATAAAACCTCGGCGTTGATCATATTTTCGGTCCATCAGCATATTTCTGTAGAACCCTGTTTTGTTGATTTGAGTCTTTCAACTATGAAGACATTGTCAAGCATTACCTACCATATAGGAGGACAGATATCACCTGAAATTATGCTTCTCCTTCTGTGTGCCATATCCTTTCCGAACGTAGGCCATCATGGCTTTCCACGTCTCATCTATCCCTAATGGCATGCTTTCTCCTGTTACACCACGCGACTCCCGTTCTGTCATTTACCTGCTCAGGCCCTTCAAATATGTTATCCGCTGCATTGCTTTACCTCTTTTTCTCTCTATCTGGTTTGTTAGTATCAGGTTCTCCAAGCCCTCCTTTCTCATTGCATATCCCAGGAACTTTAGCTGTCTCTTCCTGATGCTAAATATTAATTTCATCTTCGTTTCAATCCTTTCCAAAACCTCATCATTGTTCACATGCTCGATCCATAATATCCGCAGCATCCTTTTGTAGAACCACATTTCAGTTACTTCAACATTTCCCGTCATCTTTGATGATATTGTTCAGCATTCACTGCCATATTCTGATATAATTTCGGAAATCAGAATAAAGCTATAAAATGGTTCTGGACTTCATTATTTCTAATTTAACAAGAACATAAAATATCAATATAAAGACGTCATTTTGAAACATTGTATTAGGCATGGAATATTCTTATTGATATTAGTCGCGTAAGAAATCTATAAATCTTATTTGCTCTGAGACTTGCATTTACATCCCATCTCAGCAGGGCATGTCACCAGTAGTGATGTAAAATAGCCTGCTGTCTGATCCTTAATGCGCTGTTTATTTTGTTATAAGCGCATATCCGACTTGCACGTTTGTGACCTTCGCCGGTTTATGCAGCAGAGATCTGGGGAGCGATATTAGCGTTTGTTATCCCATGACGCACAGGACATAACCACTGCTTTGTCGTGCGGCTTGTCATAAATCTGCTCGCTTTTGGCGTCTGTAGAAGACAGAACTACTTAGATACAAAAGTCAGTGCCAGCACCAAGGTACGATAGAGATAAATATTAAAAATTTTATCAACAGCGGTTACCAAAATTCCTCTTCTTTATAAGTTATTTTATAAAGAATTCTGCGAAATAAAAACACTGTTTGCCAAAGTCTTCTGAAAGAAATTCGTGAAAACAGGATATCTGCCGAAAATTGTGAAACCGCTTGAATATTCACTGTAGATTTAGTAGCGATTAAAGCACTTCCCAAATATTTTTGTCCTAGTGAATTATTTTCTGTTTAAATAGTGTAGCAATTTTCATGCAAAAATTGTGGTTAGTCTCGTTCTAGAGATCAGATTCTCCGCTTTCTCATACATCTTAACATTAAAATTGTTCCTTATATATATATATATATATATATATATATATATATATAATGAAGAAAAAGTGCTAGAAGCCGTGAACGTTTTGTATAAATTTCAGATTTATTGTTGCTATTTTTATTATTATTAGTTGCATTTTGTATGAGATATTAAGTGTCTATAATGGTATTTGTGTCGTCACTTATGGCCAAGGTATCTTTTATAAATAGATAAGTCAAGTGGTTTGCAGGACAGATTTCATATGCGTGCACGTAGTTTTTTCCAAATTCGCACGCTAAATTTCTCCCCTCACCTTTGTTGACTCTAATATTTTTTTTCACTGACTTGTAAAATTTTATTTCGTCTTCATATTTATATACTCTTGAAATGCGGATTATACAACATGTGCTTATTAAAATTAGGCATGGTATTACTACTCGTAATACAAATTTTATACAGAAGGTACAGGACAACCCTGATTATGCAGACAAATATAGATTCGACGTTTATATTTTTGGTTAAATTACGGTCTGTAAATCATCTGCGTTATTTAGAAGCTGTTGATATCAAATATAACTGACCGTCCGTCCTTTTGTCGATAGAAATACTAATTTTTTTCGTTCTTTTTACTTGAAGACCTGTGAATCGTTATTTTTAGTTTATATACTCATTGGAAATATTTATTCTGGTTTTTACCATTTCAACATTTTTTTCGCTTCTCATTTAAATAATAAAACGTGTTTATATATTTATGCGTATCATTAATACAATTTTCTGACCATAATATACTTACTTTGTTATAACAAATACGTGGATAATGCAATAAATGGTTGGTTGAAAAAATCGAATCAAGTCAATAAATGATGCGGGACTATAATCCTAGTTTGGGAAACTGGAAAACAAACTTGGTTTGCTTGGATGTGTCTTTAACTCTCCGTTTTTTTATCATCTGAAAATTTGTCTCAGTATTTTTATTCATATTACACACATTTAAACATTATTAGCTCAGTTTGAATATTGTTTATAGTCTAAATGAAACTAATACATAAGATCTTTTACTAAAACTAATTAAAAGTGCAACGGTTTCTGAAAACTACATTTAAAAACATTTTCCTTCGAGTCGGAAAACTTCGAATGTTAAAAATATTTAATATAAGGTGACGGTTATAAAAATCAAATAAAGTAACTAGCGGTTTGATAAGGTTATATAAACTAAAATTTGATAATTCAAAAAATTATCTTATCCATTACGAAATTTCTCTTTCAATGCATATTCAACATCATCGCATAAACCTTAATGAATCGAATAAAATATTTCCCCGGAGATTAACGTGTGATTGATTAGAAAGCAGTGCGATAAAAACTTATTAATGAACTTTGTAGAGAAGATTATCATATTCATTCTAACAATGAAAATTATATTAGTTCATTTGTCGATTAGTCTGAATAAGTATAAATATGAGTAAATATAGACTAAACTATCACCCGGTTCACACTCCACCCACGTCTATTAAACAGGTGAAGAGGCTCATCCCTTGTTCTCTGTTTAGGATGTGGTTTCCGGCTTTCTCCTTTCCAATCTTTTCACTGTTACGTAGCCCTCTGCGCATCAGAGGCATTACCACCTAGCTCGGGGTGATATGATTAAAAAAATAAAAAAGCAGATGTCCTTATAAGCTCCAGAGTAGATAATTTCACATATAAATGAGCAGAAGTTTACATTTATTTGTTAATGAATAAGTTCAACGAATTTTCTTATCAATTCCTCTAATGAAAATTCAAAACCATAATATTACTCAGATGAATACAACGTTTTCCAGTAAATTAATTTTAGTAGAATGCAAACACTAATATCGTATTGATGGATATAGCACATGAACACTTATTTCTTCTCATAGTTATTATACAGTTTCTTTAGTATTTGATATCAGTGAGTATATGCAAAGATCTACTAAGCCTGGCACTGTTTATTACCGTAGTCTGAGCTGTCTTTATATATATATATATATATATATATATAATTTGTGAATAATATTCCGTGCTGAATTAAGTAATATATAATGCAGTAATATATTATTTCATGTTACCTATATATGTGTTCTCCATCAACAGGCAGAAAATTTATTTGCAACTCAGTATGCATGTCATTTGATAATCAAATAATGAAATTGTCGAGTTCTGAAATTGTCATTCTTTTGAATTAACCGATCAATAAATTAATGAACACCTGAAATTCATCATGTTACCTTCGATCCGATGTGGTTTTTGTTTTGTATTGCATAAAAGATTACAAAGAAATATCCGACAAATATTTGAAGATTAAACGTGATGCAATGAGAAGATATCAAATTTTATTTATAAATTTTTCTTTTGCAATTTCTGCTACTGTTCGCTAAGAAGAATTATACGCTAATTCTGAAACCGATAAAACTTGACATTTTATTCCAAAAAGCAATGTTGCAGCTGGAGATAATTATATGAACTCAAAGATTCACCGCGTTTTATATTAACAAATAATTGCACATTAAATTTATATTAAAAAATGAGGCACATACATTTTATGATAATAGGAAATTCATACCGAGTGCATAAATATTCCGATTACTGTCAACGCAAAAAATTTAAAGAAAAAAAGAGAACTATGGCTTTATAAGAAGCTGTTATCTATTAACCATCATAGACAATCGTTCCTACCACCCTTATTAGCATGGATCAGGCTAGTCTCCCCGAAAGCAAAACACTACGCCTACTCGAGTAAACTATCACAACAGACCTCAAGTGGAACGACTATAGAGAATCCATAGTTATATCCGCTGCTAAAAAAGTCGGTTCTCTGTGTAGGGCCAGAAACAATCCTGCACATGTGTAAATCTACCATCCGTCCGTGCATTGAATATTGCTGATATATCTGGTCGGGTGCTCCTGCGATCCAATTAAATGTCCTTGACAAAATCCAACAGAGAATCTGTAATGTGATCGATCCTGACTTGGCAGCTCAGATACAGTCACTTTCTCACCGGCGCAATGTGGCTTCCCTGTGTCTCTTCTACAAATACTTTCCCGGATTCTGCTCCGATGAATTTAGCTTACTGGTGTCCTCTATATATGAATTTACTCGAGCCACAAGATTAGCAACTAGGTCCCACCCTTTTACTGTGAAACCAGTAAAATGAAAACGAAAATTCTACTCCATCAGTTTACTCGCATTTCCCGCCCGTGGAATTCCCTTCCATTTACTTGCTTCCCCGCCAGCTATAATCTTCAAGAATTTATATGTAAAGTTCATAATCATCTCCTATCTCGCTAACTTGCATTTTCTCTATCATGGTCCTTTTTCCGTCCAACACACTTTCATCAGTATTCTCATCCTCTTAACCACTTCCTGACACCCCCTCTAACCTGTCATTCTTTCTCATAACTTTCCTCATATGTAACCTACTGCAAAACAGTGGAAGTAAAATGCCTTGCGTGGGGCGATATGGTTATAAAAAATATATAAAAAATCTGTTATTAATCATATAACTACTCATTCCAAATGAATACCTACTGTTCAGTTTTAAGGAGAGTTAAGATAATAGGTTAAAATTAACTGTATAAGAAAATAATATTGGAAAAATAGTATAATTATATCCGGTTATAAAATTAAAATCATGCCTGTTCATATTATATCAGCAAAAACTACATATAGAAAAAAAACGGAACAAGATTATTTTACAAAACACACGTTCATTTTTGTATGATCGAATAGAGTGAATTCCTATTCTTTTTTTTTTTTTTAATCATTTCACCCCGGGCAAGGCGTAAATGCACTGATGTGCGGGTGGGGGGTACATAACTGAAAGAAAATTAATTAGAGGATGGAGAAGAGGATTACAAACCAATTAGAAAGAAGCAATAGAAAGACGTATTCTGCCTCTTCAAGACTAAGAGACCATGGTTCTCCAAAACTTCCTGCCCCTTGTAGCTCTTAACAAAGCTTATCCTTTTGCTATTTCTCCCAAAACCTCTTCAGCCATCTGTTTACTCGATTTCATCCAATATGTTATCCGTTGTCTTCCTCTGTCCCTCTTGCCCTATGTCTGTCATGTGAGTATCAGATTTTCCATATACTATTTTCCCGTTATCGTACTTAGAAAACTCAGTTGGCTCTTTCACATTATTATATTAACGAAATTTGAGATTGCACATTATTATATCAAGTGATGTTTTCACATTATTATATATCGGAGTGGCAGGTCGGAGCAATGAATTAAGGAATCGGAGAGGCGAGTTCGAATTCGAGACGGTATGAATACATATTTCACCCCCCCCACCCCCCGCTAAGAGTAAAATGGTAGGAGAAACTGGGAAATATAGCTTTTGGTGTTTTTGATCTCCTCCTTTTTCTTCTTTTATGTGACATGTTCTTTCAAGACGTAGGCGATTATAGCCTTCCACATATCCTTATACCTGGTGTCTCTTAGCACGCTTTCTCCTGTTGCAGCATGCAACCCTCGTTCCGTCATCCACCTGATAAGGTCCTTTAAATATGTTATCCACTGCTTTCGTCTGTCTCTTTTTCCCTCTATCTGGCCTATTAGTAACAGGTTCTCCAAGCCCTGCTTCCTCATTTCATGTCCCCGGAACGTTAGTTAGTTATTCCTGAAGCTCAATATTACTTTCCTTTTCATCTCCATCCTTTCCAAAACCTCGTCGTTGCTCACATGCTTGGTCCATGATATCCGTAGCATCCTTCTGTAGAGCCTCATTTCAGCTGCTTCAAGTTTTTTTTTCATCTTCGAAGATATTGTCCAAGCTTCACTGCTATATTGAAGAATCGACATCACATAGAAGTCCAATACTATCCTCTTTGTTTCGAGAAGAATAAAAATATTTAAGTTAAAACCAGCCTGGAGAAGGTTGCTCCTACCGTCCGGTCAGGATAGTTTTTTTTACAGGAGAACCCACTGCTACCACAGCTGCAGTACATACGGTTACCCTACGACTATAATGGCTTGCGGCACTCGGGATCGTGATATCTGCAAAAGGGTGCACAAGAATATGAATACATTGATGAAGTATCTTTGTAATCCATTGTATCAAAACAGTGTAAATGCATCGAATATTAGCGAATTACTACAATTTATTTTTGTTATATAAAAATTCGTAATTTTAAAATAGTAAAATCTTAGATACAGCATAACTATAATAATTTCACCTTCTTAAAAATTATTGTTTACTATTTTTATCTTGTCTATCAGGATTGTTATGTAGATAATTGTGACAATATGTTGGCTCATGGTATTCTTAAAAGCATCCTGCATAAAACGTTACACTACATCGTGTAGCAAACACCTGATGGGCGGGTTTTGCAGAGTGTGGAACTACATCCTAATTGCTGCTGTATCCAGGTCCATTCTGATTGGAGTCAGTAGTACCTGTTAGGGTCACACTTACAGAAAGGCACTTAACCCCCAAACTTGGGTTAAAACACCATATAAAATACTTTTTATAGTAAAAATATCAGCAATACAATTTCATTGTAAAATAAATAAATAAATAAATAAAAATGTATTAAAAAATACCAGAAATACTTTTGAAAAAATATTTCCAGCAATACATTCTTGATAAATAAAATCAAATTACCAGCAATAAATTTTTGTAAAAGAAATTACTTATGCTCAAAAAAAAAAAAAACGGAATAAAATGACCTAAAAGGTGTTGATATGCCGCTAAAGAAATCCCTATATTCAGCTATTCTCAACATTCTTCTGTAGAATCACATGTTATTTCAAGACTCTTCTCCCTCTTTGAGGAGATTGTACTGCATCGAGTGAATATCTGATATTCGGCTGCAGTTGTCTTTCTAAGAAAATGTTTCTGTTAATACTTTGTTTCGTTATTAGCGTCCCAATGTACCTTCAAATTTAGTGCTGCACATACCATCTTTATTCAAAACACTTTTCGCATAGCGAAATTGATTTTATTTATTCGATTACTTGGACTATTATCCTCATCTGTGTTGACATTTGTACAACGTTTCAGCCGTTGTATGCTCCGGCCTTCTTCAGCTGCTAGGAACTGAGCCCTTTGTTACAATCACTGAAGTATAACATTCTCATTCCTTGTACAAAGCATCTTTTGGTAGTCATGAGTTATTATCCTCTAACACTTTAAGTTACTTGTTCACTTTGCAGTAGCCTGGCATTGAACTCACAACTCTTTAGGTCAAGTCACTGGAACTAAGCAACGTTTGTATTCATTGGGCCATGTGTCCTTAAGACATACCCTAGTGATTGTAATAAAGGGTTAGGTTCGAAATTCTAAGTATCTGAAGAAGGCCGTAGCGTACAACCGCCAGAACATCGTGCAAATGGGAACAAAGATGAGAACACTAGGCTGAATAATGCAATATAACGGTCTGGCCCACCCAAGAAAGGCTGATACAAGCCGTGTTGTTTCCGGTCGGTGAAAAGTAAGGGATGTCACTTTGACCCTATTTCCGGCAGATGCGGAAATAACTCAGAGGCAAACAGACAGGTGACTCTGAGAATTACGTAGGCGTCGCGTGGGCGTCGCGTGATCAAGGCAATGCCGGAAGAAACAAGTCCCGGTTTTGGAAGATATATAAAGACCGCGAAAACACGGATTCGCCGGGCAGTCAGAAGAAGTGAGAGCAGAAGTAGCAGCAGAACCACAGAACTCGAAGGAAGGCAGTTCACAGCTGCCCCCAATAGCATGCTGCTATTGCGGGGTACGCAACCCGTCAACCCTTAGAAGCGCGCTCTCACTCTCTGTTCACTAGGCTACACGGTCCATCGTTCATTAATAAAAATATCACTTGATATATTTTTATATACAGACGTGTTTGTTGTTTATTGATATACAACAATAATAGTGTAAATACTACCTTATCTCAGATTTGTTTGATGTCGGAATCTCCAATTCGCAAATTTCTTTTACTGAGAAACATATATTTATAATCTCGGAATGTATGGTTAGTTCTTTCTTCACGCTTTCCTTGAGTACATTCTGTGCTAGTTCTTGTACTTTTCTTTTCTATGTTTGCTATCAATGCTGTCATCTAGATCTCTTGTATTAAGATTTTAGGCGCCAATAATGTGTCCTGCTAAAGTTATTTGGTTGATTTTTATTTAATGCAAAAATCGAAATATGACTTCAACTAAATATATTTTGATTAAATTGTATGGTTCAACTACAGATAAAACGGGAAATTGTCCAGTATTCATTGTCATAAGATATAAGAGTTCAGTAGTTTTTCTTTGTAATGATATCATGTTTATTGATAGTTACTTTTTAAAATTTTGTATTTTTCATCACACTCTACTTAAATTATGCAAACGGAAGCACAAAGTACTAAAACTTAGTTTTCACACTTTATTCTCAAGAATATTAAATGCAAGTCAAGAACATTGACGCAATTCCGCATCAAAGGCACTTCAATTTAATCTTGTTATCTCCTATTTCTATTGAATCAAAGGAAGATATCAAATTTTCTCAGTAGACTTAGAGCACAACAATGGGCATTACAATCTTCTCAATTATTTCTTAATAACTTAAATTGTGTTTTTGTAGTTTCTGTTCTTCAGAAAAGCATTAGAAATTTAAGATTTCGTAAATATATATCAATACATTGTTTGAAATCTATTGGTTTGCTTGATATAATAAGGAAAAAAGATTTACTTCACTTGAATATTAAAAAATATAACTATTCATGATTTAATAGTATTTTTAAAATACAATACTCATCAGTTTGAAACGTTCATCTGTGAAATCTAATTATCCATGCGCAATAGACAGCCAACATTTTCTTCAAAATTTTAAGAATAATGAAAATACTTACCTCAGCAAATGACAAGTTGTAAATTTGTCTTAAATTTTGAGATGAGGTATTGCAATTATTTACGTTACTTACCTTGGTCGGACTGGAGCTTTCAACTTATTGTCACATACATGACGTCGCGCCCGTCGTATGCTCCGGCTTTCTTCAGGATCAGTATATATGTCTAATATGAAGTGTTGTACTTATTCCCATTGTTCGGACAGTTATATTCATCTTTTTCATATTCACAACGTTTCGACTGATTCTGAGATTGAGGTATTGTAGATCCAGTAACTTGACCCAAAAAGTTGTGATTTCAATACTTGTATACAGCAAAGGTAAACAAAAAGAAAACTTAGTTTGGTTAAAGGAGGATAACTGATACTGAAATATTTAGAAAAGTCATGATTCTTGGAAGTAGAACGGTCTACTATGGTGAGTGAAATAAAGGTTTCAGCTTGAAAATCTAATCACCTAAAGAAGCTCGGAGCCTACTACGGTCGAGATGTCGTCTATATTGCAACAAAGATAAAGAAAAAACAGTCCGAATAATGAAAATAGTGTTAAGTTGTAAACTGTCTTTAACCATTTGGATTTGAATACTGATTTACTAAGCATAGATTAGATCTGACCAAAGGCTGTAAATATGAAGCACCAAGGAGGATAGAATTCTTTGCACAGTAGCAATCAGGGGCGTAGCTGATGATAAAAAAAACACCAGGCACAGAGAAAATTGCCCGGATTTATTAGTTGACAATGTGATGACGTCATCAGTGTCATCCATTTCCAGAAACTATGGTTTTTGCGAATTTTTTCGGATATTCCAATGGAAATTCGGCACAGAACGTGAACGAAAGCAGGAAATCGGGTTCGGACTTTCTGAATATAGCCAGTCTTTTCTCCCAAAATTAATAAATAAACAGATTTTTACTGCGTTCATTCGGATGTTTTCTTCGTTTTTATTTCTTTGTTTCTTTCTTTCTTTTTTTCTTTCTTTCTTTCTTCGTGAATTGTTTAGTTTGATTCCTGGCAAATACATTTTTCCTTGCCCGGATTTTCACTATGATTGCACGGATCGGCCCGGACCCGTGCCCGGTAGTCAGATACGGCCATGGTAGCAATTATTATAGCGAGATAAGCTTACTACGCATTACACTCCGTCGAAGTCTCCGCCTAGGTTGTGAAAAACTAACAGATATTTTCTAGTATATTTTATATTACTATGGTCTAGAAGCTGTTACGATCACGAGGAAAAAATATCCAATTCTCAGAATTCCTTAATAAAACAAAAAAAAAAAATTCCTGCTGGCGGGAAATGTAGAATTGTTCACTTTTACGCCAGGTTTCTTGCAAGGAGAGCGTGTGGAATTGAACAGCTCCAAATAAGTTAGTTTTCCCAAAGATAACTTTCTCGTGTTTAATATAGATTTTTACTGATGGACTTAACACCTGCAAAAGGTCTATTAATTTAAAAACTCAGGTGAAACAAGAATCACTTTGCTAACATTATTAGAATTTACATGTACAGAAAATCCTTCTGATAATAAATTATTCCGAAAAGAAATATGAAGGAATATATGATAACTTTCCTTTTGGAAAGTAATATATTTTATATCTAATTCCACGTGCGTTAGTAAATTAAAAATATTTAGAAGGGGGACCATATAAGGAAACGGCGGAACAGAGAAATGAAACGAATGAATGAATGAAGGCTGTAAACACAGAGATTTATAACACATAAATACACACACACAAGTAATACACAAATACACACACACAAGTAATACACAAATACACACACACAAGTAATACACAAATACACACACACACACTAGTAATATACAAACACACACACACTAGTAATATACAAACACACACACTAGTAATACACAAACACACACACTACTAATACACAGACACACAAGTAATACACAAACACACACACAAGTAATACACAAACACACACACAAGTAATACACAAACACACACACAGGTAAAACACAAACACACACACATTATATATATATACATATATATATATATATATATATATATATATATATATATATATATATTAATGCAGGTTTCATTGAATAGTATAGACAAGTTTGTGTAGGATCCGTTCATACCGTCTGATATACTTGATGGTGATGTCGTTGAAAGACAACAAAAAATCACAGTATTTGTTGAATTTTTTATCGGGTCTAAGCTTTCGGCTCACATAAGCCATTATCAAAGAGTAAATATTAACACACAGTAAACATAGAACATTTAAGCTATTAACAATAAAGATAATTGAATTGAATATATAAGTCCATCCCTACCGTGGCGGATGGCCGAAGACAGTGACAAAATAGTGGTAACTTGTCTGTACTATTCAATGAAACCTGCATTAATGAAAAAATGCTGCCAAAATACACACTATATATATATATATATATATATATATATATATATGTAATAACGATAATAATTATAACAATATTAATAGTAACAAAAATAATTCTGCTAATACTAATAATTGTTATTCTATATTTAAGTTCGTCTTGAAATATCCACCGAGAACGAACTCGGAAGGAAAAGGTGGGCAAATAAAAAAAAAAAAGAAACAAATGAAGTACATGAACAAAAGTCAAATACTCGTAGGAAAGAAAAAAACCCAAGACGAAAACCCTAACACTAAAGCACTCAGTACGAAAGTAGAGCAACAAAGACAGAAAAATTTAAGAGCCAACAAACCTACCTAGGTTTCACCCTTCGGTGCCTCAGGATAAATTGGCTCCAGTTTACCCTGACAAGCCGAAGGGTGAAACGTAGGTAGGTTTGTTGACTCTTACTTAGATTTTTCTAATATATATATATATATATATAAACAAGTGTCAACACGTGGAGAAATACATATCTATTAAGTCCAAAGTAAAAGGAGAAAAAGTATCAGAAGGAACAAAAAGAAAAAAAAACGCAAACTCATTTATCTCAGTTCCACCATAGTCATAACTCTAGATTTGGAGAGGCCAAATTCTTCTGTGTTCCAAAGGGATATGGCAATGTTCATCTCTATTGCCATGCGACGACAAGAGTCCATGTTCAAGCGAAACGTGGCGGTAGAGAGATTCTGCCTAGAAGAGAATAACCTTCTTCGTTTGCTGTTAGTTCTAAGACTGGGACTAGCGCTATCAGGAGTGATATCACGAGTGGTTGTCATGTGACCACGTGGCTTTATTGCGACCTAAGGAAGTTAAAAACCTTTTGTATCTCTTGTGGAGTTAGTGTTGAAACGAGAAGATTCGGAAACAGTGAAATAAAATAATGTATTAACAAAATACAGATAGTTGTTAAAGCTGAGTCGTATCTCCACTCAACTGCAGGACAAATCATGTTACGACCTTTACTCTCTGAGTCTCTGTGTCTGACGGCCCGGAAGACAGAAACTGGTAACCGGACGTCAGAAATAGTCCATTAATCAATCGACTGAAATGTGTGCCACACTTACAGTATCCTTATATTTCAGATTATATATATTTATAAAAGTCTCACTTATTATTATAATGTATACATATTATATTTTCTAACGGTAAAAAGGAGTCAAATGCATATGTATTTAACTCAGTTTTTTTAAGGTGGAATAAATTGCGCAAAATAGAATTATTATATAACAGACAGCTGCAGTTAATTTAATAATACTTTGTCATATCAATTCAGAACGTTGTCGATTATGGATCTCCCCAAATTTCTGTCTTTATTAGTTCTTTGTTAATTTGTTTCCTAAACTCTGCTCTATCATGCATATGCAAAATCTCACTAGGAAGGTTTTTCATTCTTTTCATCAGTACCTATTGTTTTTGCTATGTACTCTTCAATTTAAGAGGATTTTTTCTTTTTGTTCTTAATTAATATTTTGCATTGGTCTTAACAGATATGCATTTCCCCACGTGTGGACACTTGTTTATACTTTAACTTCTCTCTTCTCATTTTGAGCTCGAGGAATTTCAGTTGTCTCCTTCAGCTGTTAAGTCTAAATGTCCTGTATTTCAATTTAATCAAAAACGTTCGGTTTCTAGTATTTTCAGCCTCTCTCTGTAGAA
This sequence comes from Ascarosepion bandense, assembly GCA_037127315.1. Lineage (NCBI taxonomy): Eukaryota > Metazoa > Mollusca > Cephalopoda > Sepiida > Sepiidae > Ascarosepion > Ascarosepion bandense. Next base: position 83,316 of record JBBBDQ010001706.1, read on the forward strand.
ACATATTTCTGTTATTTCAAGTCTATGCTGCATTATTGAGGAGACTAACTAGCATTCACTACCATTACTCAATGACAGATATTACGTAACAGTACCATTTTCTGTTTCTTACTACTTTGCTTAGATTTTGGAAGGCATCATTTTTTTTATCTCAATGCGTGTTCAGATTTCAGTGTTGCACATTGTTTTCTATGAAATCGCTTCCCAGCTATTTCAGTTGGTTGTACTTGCTTGATTTTGATATCACTATTTTGTAATTCGCATATTGCTTTTGCTGACAAATATATACTCTATCAACTTGAAAATTATTTTTAGATTTTTATTCAAGCATTTTCTTCACCATATCTTCTGTGACTTCTTGCAGTTTCCTTTCTGTGTCTGCTGCCAACACCGTGTAATCTGTACATATTATGTTAATATTGTGGACGCCAATATTGAACATTTTTAAGGGTTCTTTGACGTTTTTTTAGTGGCATTCAGTCAGTCAGTTAAGTCCCATACACGCTTGGGAGATCATGTCTCAAAAGAGACATGACTCACTTGATAGATTATGTGTAGGTTGCATTACTTTCTGCGGAAGACTGATTGCCGACCAAGTCTATAGGACCCAATCTATGATTTAACTCCTAACTGGAGGGAGGAGACGGGTTAATACCTTTTCCAAGGGTATTTGTGCGTAAGTAAATGCAAGGAATTAAACTGGAATTTGAACTCCACTCTGATTTCTGGATCAGAGCCGATATCCACTGCATCACTAGGCACATGCCTAGTGGCATTCAGTCTTAAGTTAAAATACTTCTCAGATATTTAAGGTTATATTTGGATTCTATATGGGTTATTTAATGCTAAAATATATTGAAAAATTATTGGTCATTTTTTTTATATGAAAAATATTTGTAATTTTACTATAAATAGGCATTGTTGGTATATTTTATATAAAATGTGTTTATTTTTTTTAATTTTTTTTTTTATCATTTCACCCCAAGCAAGGCATTCCACTGCCATTATAGTGCAGGGGGTTACATAGGGGAAAGTGATGAGAAAGAGTGCTTAGTTATAGGAAATGTCGGACAGAGAATGGTAGACGGATGAGGACACCGAGGATTGGGGTTGGGTAGATGGGAAGAGTGTTTGATGGGTAAGTATGTGTGATAGATGTCTATTGACCTGACATTTAAATTCCTGGAAATTTTATTTGTCGGGGAAGCAGGTATATGGAAGGGAATTCACAAGCGGAAAGTGCGAGAAAAGAAGCTGCTAGAGTAGAAATTGCGGTTACATTTTATCTGTTTCGTTGTAAAAGGGTGGAACCTAGTTGCTAATCTAGTATCTCTTGCAAATCAAACATGGGGGGCACCAGTGAACTAAGTTCACCGGAGCAGAAGTCGTGAAAGTATTTATAGAAGAGGCACAGGGAAGCCACATCACGTCGGTGAGAGAGAGTGACTGCAGCTGGGCTGCCAAGTCAGCATCGATCACATTACAGATTCTGGTACTTTTTAAATAAATGTCATTTTATACTTTTAAATTTTGTTTTTGTTAAGGATTTCAATTTGAACATAGCTGGGGATCCTAATCGATGTGTCACCCTGGGTCAGGGTAGACAAGGGAGCAACAGCAATAGATAGGTGCTTCTATTCGTCTCAAAATCTTGATCACAGACCTTGTTGTTTCAAGTAATTTGTCATCATACATAGAACTAAGTGAGAATTGTAATGCTCTCAAAATTGCCTCAAAGGTTGTATAAGTATATTTTTATCTAACATCTCTTTCAAACTTTATCATTTGTATTGGAATATGTCAGGTTTGCTCTCTGTATTGGTTGAGGTTTATTCAGATATGACAAAGTTACCTAGCCGTTCCAACAATATTTTGTGAGAATTTTTTGTTATTTATAAAACATGAATATATAACATTTGCAATTTTGATTCTGGGCATGAGACTAACTCGCACATTTCTTATCCTCGAAATACTATACTGACGTGTGAGATCATAATCATGCTAACAGTTTTTTTTTGTTTGCACTTATCGCTTGTGGAAATCCCTTCTGGCTCCATAAATTACAGCCAGCATTAATGTGTAACAATTTCAATGCAATATCTGTCACTGGCTACTCTAGTTTTTAATCCTCTTTTCTCTTTCTGCTCATACGTATTAATTCTACCACAGTGTGTAAGTCCTTGTATTCTAACGGTTTTACTCACTTTCTTGCGGTTACAACGATAAAAAATCCCGTTAAATTCTGCTTCCAGTTCTGTTCATCAGTATTATGGTCTTTTACGATAAAATATTTTCTTACAACGTATATATTTGGTTGAGATATATTGATTTACTAAGCACCATAGATGTGGCACAAGGTCTAAAGTATGGGACACTCAGTGAGGATCGAACCACTGTCCAGTTGTAACTGGTTTTACGTGACAAGCTTCTCAACCACCATACAACGCTGAGGTGTCCAATTTGGTTGAGATATACAAGACGTAATGATCGAAATTTTTCACTGTTAGATAAAGCTACTCTATCATATATTTTCATGGCTTCTGCTCCGACGAACTTAAGTCACTAGTAACCCTGCCACATAAAATTGTTTGTGCAACCAGACTGGCAACTGGGTCCCACCCATTCACAATTAAATCAACCAAATGCAGCCGACAATTCTACACATCCAGCTTCCTTTCTCGCAATTCTCGCCTGTGGAACTCTCATCTATATTCTTGCTTTCCTGGCAGCTATACCCTCCAAGAATTTAAATGCAATGTCAATACCCATCTCTTAACCACTTGTCTTCAGTTCTTTCTGCATCACCCTGTATATCTTTTCTTTTCTCTCTACCATTTCAACTGTCATCACACCTGTATTCCCATCCTTCTCTTGCTCCCTTCTCCGAAAACCCCCTGTAACTGGTTCGTCTTTCTCTTTACTCTCCTCCTATCTAATCTTTTTCTTTTATGTAGCCCCATGCACATAAGTAGCTTTACCGCCTTGCTTGGGGTGAAACGTTTAAAACAAATTACAGATTAGTTTTTCTATATATAGTCCCAACTTTTTGAACGTTATATCTAGCTGGGATTATTTTACGTGCATATGGTCTATTCACCCTCAAATCTTTGTTTTTATTTTTTAAATTTAAAACAAAAGTTCTACTCAAATAGCGATTGTTTCCGTCAACTGCTTCTTCGTTAAACAATGACCGTGGATATTACATAACCTATCCAATTAAATATTTGTCTATCCTACTCATAATCATAATCTTCATATTTACCTCCACTTATACTCATATTACACTCGGCATTCAATAACAACTACCACGAGTGGCTCTTGAGTCTTGTATATTGGGTACTTTTAGAAAAAAATTACTTTATGCAATTGCATTACTTCATGCAACTTTCTTTGTGAATATCAATCAATTGCCATACATGACACACGCTTGGGGGATCATGTCTCTTGATCTATGAGTGACTAGGCAGAAGAGTTGCCAGCATTAGGTTACCATTCTCTCTGCCTTAAATTGATAGAACTGAACACATATCTGGAGGGGTAAGAGATGGATTAATATCCTTCTCAAGTGTACTTGCGCTTCAGCGAATCCAACTAATTTTATTGGAATTCGAACTCGGCTCTCTGAATTCTGATTTTTATACGATACACATTGCAAGACAACGCAGAACCACTTTTTGTATATACAATCAGTCAATTAAGTGGCATACGTTACCCACTTTTAGACGATCATCTCTCGAAGGAGACATGACTGACAGGGCAGACGACTATCCCGCAGTAGTTTGCCATTATTTACTGCATTACATTGGCTTCTAGCCAAGGTTATAGAACCAAGTCTGTCCTGTTATTTAGCCCTTAACTGAAGGGAAGAAACGGATTAATACATTTTCTCATGAGTATTTGCGCGTAAATGAATGTAAGGAATTCAACGGGAATTCGAACTCGGCTCCCTGATTTCACTTTCCGAGTTGATATCTACTGCACCACAATGCACATTCTGTGTCAATAACAATGGTTCAAATAATCTGATTTTACATGTTTGCTCGGTTCTCAGTCGAATAACTACGTTTTGTTGGTTCCGTTCTGAACTTGTTTGAATTACTTTAATATCCGCGTCGAATCATTTATTATTATCATTAGTAGTAGTCTTAGTAGTATTCAATATGTCTTTCTTTTTAGGACGTAGACTATCATTGAGTTCTGCATCTCCCTATATTTAGTGGCCCTTAACACGCTTTTTCCTGTTACCCAACCCCAAACCTGCTCTGCCAACCTTTTGCTCATGTCCATTAATTATACTACGCGGTATTTTTCCTTGTCCCTCCTTTCATCAATCTGACCTGTGAGTATCATATTTTCGAAATATTTCTTCTACGTATGTCGCACGGACTTCAGCTGTGTTAAGTATTAGTTCTATTTTTCGTTTCAATCCTCTAAGAAAATAATTTTTGCTCAAATGTGTGGTCCATGGTATGTTGTGTAAAACAATATTTTGATTGCTTTGGTCCACTCCACCTTTTTGTTTTTGTTTTTTAATCGTTTCACCCTAAGCAAGGCGGTACTGCCACTGATGCTTAGGGTTCTACATAAGAGTAAAAGTTTAAACAAGAGGAGAATGAAGAGAAAGACGGACCAGTTACAGTGGGTGTCAGAAAGAGCGAGAGAAGGATGGGAACACAGGTGTGAAGACAGTTGCAAAAGTAGAGAGAAAGGAAAAGAACAAGATAGAATTTTATGTACAGGCTGATGTAGAAAGAACTGGAGTCAATCGGATAAGAGATAGGTATTGACCTAGCATTTAGATTCCTGGTTGTAGCCGTCAGGAAAGGAAGTATACGGGAGGCGGTTCCACACACGGAAGTGCAAGAAAAGAAACTCTGGAGTAAAATTGTCGGCTGCATTTTGTTGATCTAACTGTAACTGGGTTGGACCTTGTTGCCAGTCTGGTTGCACGAGTAAATTCCAGTGGCGGGGGTACCAGTAACTTAAGGTCTTCGGAGCAGAAGCCATGAATATATTTATAGAACAGACAGAGGGAAGCCACATCCCGCCGAGGAGAATGTGGCTGGAGTCGAGCTGCCAAGTCGGGACCTATCACGTTTCAGATTCTTCTTTGGAACCTTTCAAGAACACTGAGATAAACAGCAGGGGCGCCTGACCATATATGACAGCAGTATTCTATGCAGGAACGTATGGTCAATTTGTATATGTGCAACATGGATTCAGGAGGGAAAAAACTCCTGGCCCGACACAGCGACCCAACCATCCTAGCAGTGGATTTAGCTATTACCTCAATGTAATTATTCCACTTGACGTCGGAAGATAGGGTAAGGCCGAGTAGGCGTAATATATTGTTTTCAGGAAAACTCGCTTGGCCCATGCTTATGGTGGGGACTCGATAGTGATGGTTGCCAGTGATGGTTGCTTTGAGAATATTGTCTATCATTCACTGCCAAAACTCTTTGTTTACAGTAACATTTTCCTCTCACTCAATACTCTACTCAGTTTCTGGAATACATCCTTATGTTATATACCAAGGAGTTATACCAAAGCGATGTATATCAGAGACGTAGGCTGTATAACTGGACGACCGAGAATAAATAACCGGCAAACCAATGCTGTTGATTCACTAGTTTAATTCTTTGCAATCAATGTGGTGGTTGTGTGTAAAGGATAGGTCAGAGGGACCCCCTCGCACGGGGGATTGAAGGCTAGGGTTGTCTTTTATTGAATCATCTTCGCGTCCGACCTTGTCTGCCCTTTTCCTCTGTTATAACAGCGATTACTTCATATCCTGACATAATGCTTACATTATTCCAACTTTGACACGCCTCAAATGCGTGCTTATCTTATTGTTTCTGACATTCAAACCATACTTCTCGTCTAAAATACAGTTCATTGTCTTATAACATGAAAGAATTTAAGCGAACTTTATTAATTTCTAACCTTGCTACGCAGTTTTTAAAACAATTAAATATTTTCCTGACATGGAGAATTTTGCTCGCTTTCTTAGTTTTGACAACAATCAAATTTTTATCAAAGTAACGTCTATTTATTTATTCTTTTTGCTAACCAGATTGCATTTTTCACCGCATTTAGCATTTTTGAATTTATCGCAAACATATTTGTCGTGATTTATAAACTCTAGGCTTAGTTCAATTTCACGAACCAATCGATGAAATTTGAAAAGACTGAATTTTTTTTTTTTTTTTTGAAAATACTTTGTCAAATAATTTAATAGTTTCGTTAATTTTATAAGACTGGTCATGCAATTTGCGAATAACGATCTCGATCAGAATTATGCCTTGTGATTTCTCAGTCTAATCGATAGTGACTCAGAATATCAGCACATCTTCATTGTTGTTAAAAAATACTGTTTATCAAACTCACAATTTTATTTTTTTTAAGTCTGAATATATTTTTAAATGATGAGTATTTTTTGGCAATACGCTAATGCTTATTGAAATCCTCACAGTATTTATATTTTTGAAATTATCGTGAAAGTTTCTGTTTAGATTTCGCAAACAAATCGATGAAATTTAAATAAGATGGTTTATTTGCAAACAAAATACTCTGACAAAAAAATATTCCGTGGTTAAGTATATTTTTAAATTTAACTTTATAAGTCTTTATGTTAAACAAAATATGTTTTAAAAAAATTCTGTTTTCTTTTTAAACAATGTGGAATAAAGTATTAGGCCTAAAAATTGAGCATGCAACTAGCCGTGCTAAAATATTTTTTCTAGAGACAAATTTTAAATTTTTGGATTTGCGGTTTGTTCATAATTTTTGAAAATGCACGGTGAACTAGAAAATGGATTCTTGTATATAGAAAAACGAAAAAAAAACTATATAAAAACTTGTTGCATTAATATTAAATAGGTTTTTGTTATTTAGTCATTTCTTTATAGAGTTGTCCATAAAGTTCGTTTGCACTTTAAAAAAATTTTAGCTTTATTTGCATTTCCGACAGAAATAATTGTAAGGTTTTTTAAAGATTTTATTGAAATTTTATTTAAGTTTCCACTTGTCCTACATCAATAGCAATACAAAGCGTATTACGATTGTCCAGTTCTTATTTTTTACTTCTCTAAATATTGTTGCAAATATGTAGTAAAGAATTATTCAATAACTTTAATTAGAACTAACCATATTAAATATTATAAAATTTTTACAGATTATTTCTATCAAAAACATATATAAAGATACAATTTTTTAAGGGCACAAGGATTTTATGTACACCCTGTATAGTGGGACTATTTTGTATGTTAAATAATATGGCATTTAATTTTTCAGAAAGAATTAATGGAAATTTATTGTACAAAAAACGCATCCTAGTAGAGTCAACTGACTTCGTACAGTTTATCTGTTTGCGCTTCAACGAAAATGTCTCCTTTCGTTCGGTCAGTGTTTCGCTATATTTTATATATAGTTGTAAGTCAGAAAATTCTGAAAAAATTGCGGCTTACAAATATATATTGTATATCTAGGTCTAAGTCACAAAGTACTGAAAACATTGTGGCTTGCAACTATATATTGTATATATATATATATATATAGGTGTAAATCACAATATACTGAAAATATTGGGGTGGCTTACAACTATATATTGTATATATATATATATATATATATATATATATATATATAGAAGTAAATCATAATATACGGAAAACATTGTGGCTTACAACTCTATATTGTATATATATAGGTGTAAATCACAATATACTGAAATCATTGTGGCTTACAACTATATAGTGTATATATATATATAGGTGTAAATAACGATACACTGAAAACATTGTGGCTTACAACTATATATTGTATATATATATATAGGTGTAAATCACAATATACTGAAAACATTGTGGCTTACAATTATATATTGTATATATATATATATATATATATAGGTGTAAATCACAACATAGTGAAAAATTGGGGCTTACAACTATATATTGTGTATATATATAGGTGTAAACCACAATATAGTGAAAACATTGTGGCTTACAACTATACATTGTATATATATATAGTTGTAAATAACAATATACTGAAAACATTGTGGCGTACAACTATATATTGTATATATAGGTGTAAATCACAATATACTGAAAACATTGTGGCTTACATCTATATATTGTATATATATATATATATATATATATAGGAGTAAATCACAATATACTGAAAACATTGTGGCTTCCAACTATATATTGTATATATATATAGGTGTAAATCACAATATACTGAAAACCTTGTGGCTTACAATTATTTATTTTATATATATATAGGTGTAAATCCCAATATACTGAAAACACTGTGGCTTACAACTATATATTGTATATATAGAGGTGTAAAACACAATATACTGAAAACATTCTGGCTTACAACTATATGTTTATATATATATAGTTGTAAATCACAATATACAGAAAACATTGTGGCTTACAACTATATATTGGCTATATAGGTGTAAATCACAATATACTGAAAACATTGTGGCTAACAACTATATATTGTATATATATATATATATAGGTGTAAATCACAATATACTGATAACATTGTGGCTTCGAAATATATTGTATATATATATAGTTGTCAATGACAATATACTGAAAACATTATGGCGTACAAATATATATTGTATATCCAGGTCTAAGTCACAAAGTACTGAAAACATTGTGGCTTACAATTATATATTGTATATATATATATATATATATATATATATATAGGTGTAAATCACAATATACTGAAAATATTGCGGCTTACAACTATATATATATATATATATATATATATATAGGAGTAAATCATGATATACTGAAAACATTGTGGCTTACAACTCTATATTGTATATATATAGGTGTAAATCACAATATACTGAAAATATTGTGGCTTACAACTATATATTGTATATATATATATATATATATATATATATATAGAAGTAAATCATAATATACGGAAAACATTGCGGCTTACAACTCTATATTGTATATATATAGGTGTAAATCACAATATACTGAAATCATTGTGGCTTACAACTATATAGTGTATATATATATAGGTGTAAATAACGATACACTGAAAACATTGTGGCTTACAACTATATATTGTATATATATATATAGGTGTAAATCACAATATACTGAAAACATTGTGGCTTACAACTATATATTGTATATATATATATATATATATATAGGTGTAAATCAGAAAATACTGAAAACATTGTGGCTTACAACTATATATTGTATATATATATATAGGTGTAAATAACAATATACTGAAAACATTGTGGCTTACCACTATATATTTATATATATATATATATATAGGTGTAAATCACAACATAGTGAAAAGTTTGTGGCTTACAACTATATATTGTGTATATATATAGGTGTAAACCACAATATAGTGAAAACATTGTGGCTTACAACTATACATTGTATATATATATAGTTGTAAATAACAATATACTGAAAACATTGTGGCGTCCAACTATATATTGTATATATAGGTGTAAATCACAATATACTGAAAACATTGTGGCTTACATCTATATATTGTATATATATATATATATATATATATAGGAGTAAATCACAATATACTGAAAACATTGTGGCTTCCAACTATATATTGTATATATATATAGGTGTAAATCACAATATACTGAAAACCTTGTGGCTTACAACTATATATTTTATATATATATAGGTGTAAATCACAATATACTGAAAACACTGTGGCTTACAACTATATATTGTATATATAGAGGTGTAAAACACAATATACTGAAAACATTCTGGCTTACAACTATATGTTTATATATATATAGTTGTAAATCACAATATACAGAAAACATTGTGGCTTACAACTATATATTGTATATATAGGTTTAATCACAATATACTGAAAACATTGTGGCTTACAGCTATATATTGTATACATATATAGGTGTAAATCACAATATACTGAAAACATTGTGGCTAACAACTATATATTGTATATATATATATATATAGGTGTAAATCACAATATACTGATAACATTGTGGCTTCGAAATATATTGTATATATATATAGTTGTCAATGACAATATACTGAAAACATTATGGCGTACAAATATATATTGTATATCCAGGTCTAAGTCACAAAGTACTGAAAACATTGTGGCTTACAACTATATATTGTATACATATATATATATATATATATATATATATATATAGGTGTAAATCACAATATACTGAAAATATTGCGGCTTACAACTATATATATATATATATATATATATATATATAGGAGTAAATCATGATATACTGAAAACATTGTGGCTTACAACTCTATATTGTATATATATAAGTGTAAATCACAATATACTGAAATCATTGTGGCTTACAACTATATATTTTATATATATATAGGTGTAAATCACGATATACTGAAAACATTGTGGCTTACAACTATATATTGTATATATATAGGTGTAAATCACAATATACTGAAAACATTGTGGCTTACAACTATATATTGTATATATATATATATATATATAGGTGTAAATCAGAAAATACTGAAAACATTGTGGCTTACAACTATATATTGTATATATATATAGGTGTAAATAACAATATACTGAAAGCATTGTGGCTTACCACTATATATTTTATATATATATATATATAGGTGTAAATCACAACATAGTGAAAAGTTTGTGGCTTACAAATATATATTGTGTATATATATAGATGTAAATCACAATATAGTGAAAACATTGTGGCTTACAACTATACATTGTATATATATATAGGTGTAAATCACAATATACTGAAAACATTGTGGCTTCCTACTATATATTGTATATATATATATATATATATATATATATATATATAGGTGTAAATCACAATATACTGAAAACATTGTGGCTTCCAACTATATATTGTATATATATATAGGTGTAAATCACAATATAGTGAAAACATTGTGGCTTACAACATAAACATTGTATATATATATAGGTGTAAATCACAATATACTGAAAACATTGTGGCTTCCTACTATATATTGTATATATATATATATATATATATATATATATATAGGTGTAAATCACAATATACTGAAAACACTGTGGCTTAAAACTATATGTTTATATAAATATAGGTGTAAATCACAATATACTGAAAACATTGTGGCTTACAACTATATATTGTCTATATAGGTGTAAATCACAATATACTGAATACATTGTAGCATACAGCTATATATTGTAAATATAGGTGTAAATCACAATATACTGAAAACCTTGTGGCTTAAATCTATATATTGTATATATATATATATAGGTGTAAATCACAATATACTGAAAACATTGTGGCTAACAACTATATATTGTATATATATATATATATATATATAGGTGTAAATAACAATATACTGATAACATTATGGCTTCGAAATATATTGTGTATATATATAGTTGTCAATGACAATATAGTGAAAACATTGTGGCGTACAACTATATATTGCATATATAGGTGTACGTCACAATATATTGAAATCATTGTGGCTTACAACTATATATTTTATATATATATAGGTGTAAATCACGATATACTGAAAACATTGTGGCTTACAACTATATATTGTATATATATATAGGTGTAAATCACAATATACTGAAAACATTGTGGCTTACAACTATATATTGTATATATATATATAGGTGTAAATCAGAAAATACTGAAAATATTGTGGCTTACAACTATATATTGTATATATATATAGGTGTAAATCACAATATACAGAAAATATTGTGGCTTACAACTATATATTGTATACATATATATATATATAGGTGTAAATCAGAAAATACTGAAAACATTGTGGCTTACAACTATATATTGTATATATATATAGGTGTAAATCACAATATACTGAAAACATTTTGGCGTACAACTATATATTGTATATATAGGTGTAAATCACAATATACTGAAAACATTGTGGCTTACAACTATATTTATATATATATAGGTGTAAATAACAATATACTGAAATCATCGTGGCTTACAACTATATATTGTATATATATATAGGTGTAAATCACAATATACTAGAAACATTGTGGCTTCCAACTATATATTGCATATATATATAGGTGTAAATCACAATATAATGGAAACATTGTGGCTTACAACTATATATTGTATATATATATATATATATATATATATATATATATATATATATATATATATATAATGTATATATATATAGGTGTAAATCAAAATATACAGATAACCTTGTGGTTTACAACTATATATTGTATATATATATATATATATATATATATATATATATATATATATATATATATAGGTGTAAATCACAATATACAGATAGCCTTGTGGCTTACAACTATATATTGTATATATATATAGGTGTAAATCACAATAAATTGAAAACATTGTGCATTACATCTATATATTGTATATATATATATATATATATGTTTAGGTGTAAATCACAATATACTGAAAACATTGTGGCTAAAAACTATATATTGTATATATATATATATATATAGGTGTAAATCACAATATACTGATAACATTCTGGCTTCCAACTATATATTGTATGTATATATATGTGTCAATGACAATATACTGAAAACATAATGGCTTAAAACTATATATTGTACATATAGGTGTAAGTCACAATATATTGAAAATATTGTGGCTTAGAATTATATATTGTATAAATATATAGGCGTAAATCACAATATATTGAAAACATTGTGGCTAACAACTATATATTGTATATATATATATAGGTGTAAATCACAATATACTGCAAACATTGTGGCTAACAAATATATATTGTATATATATTTATAGGTGTAACTCACAATGTACTGAAAACATTGTGGCTTACAACTATATGTTTATATATATATATAGGTGTAAATAATAATACACTGAAAACATTGTGGCTTCCAACTATATATTGTATATATATATAGGTTTAAATCACAATATAATCGAAACATTGTGGCTTACAACTATATATTGTATATATATATATATATATATATATATATATATATGTGTGTGTGTGTGTGTGTGTGTGTGTGTAATTCACAATATACAGATAAACTTATGGTTTACAACTATATATTGTATATCTATATCGGTGTAAATCACAATATACTGAAAACATTGTGGCTTACAACAATATATTCTATAAATATATAGGTGTAAATCACAATATACCGAAAACATTATCGCGTACAACTATATATTGTATATATAGGTGTAAATCACAATATACTGAAAACATTGTGTTTTACAACACTATATTGTATATATATATAGGTGTAAATCACAATATACTGAAAACATTGTGACTTCCAACTATATATTGTATGTATATATATATAGGTGTAAATCACAATATACTGAAAGCATTGTGGCTTACATCTATATATTGTATATATATAGGTGTAAATCACAATATACTGAAAACATTGTGGCTTACAACTATATATTGTATAAAAATATAGGTGTAAATCACAATACACTGAAAACATTGTGGGTTACAACTATATATTGTTTATATATATAGGTGTAAATCACAATATACCGAAAACATTGTGGCTTACAACTATATATTGCATAATATATAGTTGTAAATCACAATATACTGGAAACATTGTGGCTTACATCTATATATTGTATATATATAGGTGTAAATCACAATATACTGAAAACATTGTGGCTTACAACTATATATTGTATATATATATAGGTGTAATCACAATAAACTGAAAACATTGTGGCTTACAACTATGTATTGTATATATATATATAGGTGTAAATCACAATATACTGAAAACATTATGGCTTACAACTAGATGTTTATATAAACATATAGGTGTAAATCAAAATATACTGAAAACATTGTGGCTTACAACTATATATTGTCCATATAGGTGTAAATCACAATATACTGAATACATTGTGGCTTAAAACTATATATTGTATATATAGGTGTAAATCACAATATACTGGAAACATTGTGGCTTACATCTATATATTGTTTATATATACAGGTGTAAATCACAATATACAGAAAATATTGTGTCTTACAACTATATATTGTATATATATGTGTAAGTCACAATATACTGAAAACAATGTGGCTAACAACAATATATTGTATATATATATATATAGGTGTAATTCACAATATACTGAAAAAACTGTCGCTTACAACTATACATTGTATATATAAAGGTGTAAATCACAATATACTGAAAACATTATGGCTTACAACTATATGTTTATATATATATATATCGGTGTAAATCACAACATACTGAAAACATTGTGGCTTACAATTATATATTGTCTATATAGGTGTAAATCACAATATACTGAATGCATTGAGGCTTAAAACTGTATATTGTATATATAGGTGTAAATCACAATAAACAGAAAGCCTTGTGGCTTGCATCTATATATTGTATATATATATATATATATATATATATATATATATATATAGGTGTAAATCACAATATGCTGAAAACATTGTGGCTAAAACTATATATTGTATATATATTTATATAGGTGTAAATCACAATATACTAATAACATTGTGGCTTCCAACTATATATTGTATATAAATATATATAGTTGTAAATCATAATATACTGAAAACATTGTGGTTAACAAATATGTATTGTATATATATATAGATGTAAATCACAATATACTGAAAACATCGTGGCTTATAACTATATATTGTATATATATATAGGTGTAAATCACAATATACTGGAAACATTGTGGCTTCCAACTATATATTGCATATATATATAGGTGTAAACCACAATATACTGAAAACATCGTGGCTTACAACTATATATTTTATACATATATAGGTCTAAATCACAATGAACTGAAAACATTGTGGCCTACAACAATATATTGTATATATATGTGTACGTCACAATAAAATGAAAACATTGTGGCATATATATATATATTGTCTATATAGGGGTAAATCACAATATACTGAAAACATTGTGGCTTACATCTATATATTGTATATATATATAGGTGTAAATCACAATATACTAAAAACATTGTGACTAACAACAATGTATTGGATATATATATATATATATATATATATAGGTGTAACCACAATATACTGAAAACATTGTGGCTTACAACTATTTGTTTATATATATATAGGTGTAAATCAAAATATACTGAAAACATTGTGGCTTAGAACTGTATATTGTATATATATATATATATATATATATATATATATAGGTGTAAATCACAATATACTGAATACATTGTGGCTTACAAATATAGATTGTATATATATATATATATAGGTATAAATCACAATATACTGAAAACATTGTGGCTAACAACTATATAATGTATATATATATATATATATAGGTGTAAATCACAATACATTGATAATATTGTGGCTTCCAAATATATATTGTATATATATATAGATGTCAATGACAATATACTGAAAACATTGTGGCTTACCACTATATAGTGTATATATATGTGTTATTCACAATATACTGAAAACATTGAGGGATACAACAATATATTTTATACATATATAGGTGTAAATCACAACATTCTGAAAACATTGTGGCTAACATCTATATATTGCATATATATATATAGGTGTATATCACAATATACTGAAAACATTGTGGCTAACATCTCTGTATTGTATATATATATATAGGTGTAAATCGCAATATACGGAAAACATTGTGGCTAACAACTATGTATTGTATATATATATATAGGTGTAAATCACAATATACTGAAAACATTGTGGCTTACAAATATACGATTCTATATATCTAGGTGCAAATAACAATATACTGAAAACATTGTGGCTTCCAACTATATATTGTATATATATATATATAGATGTAAATCACAATATACTGGAAATATTGTGGCTTAAAACTATATATTTTATACATATATAGGTCTAAATCACAATGTACTGAAATCATTATGGCTTACAAATATATATATATATATATATATATATATATATATATATATATATATAGATGTAAATCACAATATACAGATAACCTTGTGGCTTACAACTATATATTGTATATATATATAGGTGTAAATCACAATATACTGAAAACATTGTGGCTTACAATTATATATTGTATATATAGGTGTACGTCACAATATACTGAAAAAAATTGTGACTTATATATATATATTTTCTATATAGGTGTAAATCACAATATACTGAATACATTGTGGCTTACAACTATATATTGTATATATAGCTGTAATTCACAATATACTGAAAATATTGTGGCTAACAACTATATATTGTATATATATATATAGGTGTAAATCACAATATACTAAAAACATTGTGGCTAACAACTATATATTGTATATATATATAGGTGTGAATCACAATATACTGAAAACACCGTGGCCTACAACTATATATTGTATATATAGTGGAGTAAATCACAATATACTGAAAACATTATGGCTTACAATTATATGTTTATATATATATATAGGTGTAAATCACAATATACTGAAACATTGTGGCTTGCAAACATATATTGTATATATAGTTGTATATCACAATATACTGAATACATTGTGGCTTGCAACTATATATTATATATATAGGTGTAAATCACAATATACTGAAAACCTTGTGGCATACAGCTATATATTGTATATATATATATATAGGTGTAAATCACAATATACTGAAAACATTGTGTCTAACAAATATATATTGCATATATATATATATATAGGTGTATATCACAATATACTGATAACACTGTGGCTTCCAACTATATATTGTATATATATATATAGGTGTCAATGACAATATACTGAAAACAATGTGGCATAGAAATATATATGGTATATATAGGTGTAAATCACAATATACTGAAAACATTGTGACTTACAACTATTTATTGTATATATATATAGGTGTAAATCACAATATACTGGAAACATTTTGGCTTATAACTATATATTGTATATATATATATATATATATATATATATATATATATATAGGTGTAAATCACAATATACAGATAACCTTGTGGATTACAACTATATATTATATATATACATAGGTGTAAATCACAATATACTGAAAACTTTATGGCTTACAACTATATGTTTATATATATATATAGGTGTAAATCACAATATACTGAAAACATTGTGGCTTACAACTATAAATTGTATATATAGTTGTACGTGACAATATACTGAAAACATTGTGATTTACATATATATATTGTCTATATAGTTGCAAATCACAATATGCAGAATAAATTGTGGCTTACAACTATATATTGTATATATAGGTGTAAATCACAATATACCGAAAACATTGTGGCTTACATCTGTATATTGTACATATATATATAGGTGTAAATCACAATATACTGAAAAGACTGTGACTAACAACTATATATTGCATATATATATATATATATATATAGGTGTAAATCACAATATTCAGTAAACATTGTGGCTTCCAACTATATATTGTGTATATATATAATTGTAAATCACAATAAACTGAATACATTGTGGCTTACAACTATATATTGTATATATAGGTGTAAATCACAATATACTGAAAACATTGTGACTAACAACTATATATTGTATATATATATATATATAGGTGTAAATCACAATATACTGAAAACATTGTGGCTTCCAACTATATATTGTATATATATATAGGTGTAAATCAGAATATACTGAAAACATTGTGGCTAACAACTATATATTTTATATATATATGGGTGTAAATCAAAATATACTGAAAACACTGCGGCTTACATCTATATATTTTATATATATAGGTGTAAATCAAAATATACTGAAAACATTATGGGTTACAACTATATGTATATATATATAGGTGTAAATCACAATATACTGAAAATATTGTGGCTTACATCCATACATTGTATATATATATATATATATATATAGGTGTAAATCACAATATACTGAAAACATTGTGGCTAACAACTATATATTGTATATATATATATATAGGTGTAAATCACAGTATACTGATAACATTGTGGCTTCCAGCTATATATTGTATATATATATAGGTGTCAATGACAATATACTGAAAACATTGTGGCTTACAACTATATATTGTATATATAGGTTTAATCACAATATACTGAAAACATTGTGGCTTACAGCTATATATTGTATACATATATAGGTGTAAATCACAATATACAGAAAACATTGTGGCCAACAACTATATGTTGTATACATATGTAGGTGTAAATCAAAAGAAACTGAAAACATTGTGGCTTGCAACTATATGTTTATATATATATAGGTGTAACTAACAAGATACTGAAAACATTGTGGCTTACAATTATATAATGTATATATATATAGGTGTAAATCACAATATACTGGAAACATTGTGGCTTCCAACTATATATTTTATATATATATAGGTGTAAATCACAATATACTGAAAATCCTGTGATTAACATCTATATATTGTATATATATATATATGTAGGTGTAAATCACAATATACTGAAAACATTGTAGCTAACAACTATATAATGTTTATATATATATATATAGGTGTAAATCACAATATACTGATAACATTGTGGCATTCCAACTATATAATGTATATATATATAGGTGTCAATGACAATATACTGAAAACATTGAGGCTTACAACTAAATATTGTATATATATATGTGTAAGTCAAAATATACTGAAAACATTGTGGCTTACAACAATATATTGTATACATATATAGTTGTAAATCAAAATATACTGAAAACATTGTGGCTAACAACTATATATTATATATATATGTAGGTGTAAATTACAATAAACTTAAAACCATGAGGCTTACATCTATATATTATATATATATATATATATATATATAGGTGTAAATCACAATATACTGGTAATATTGTGGCTCCCAACTATATATTGTATATATATATAGGTGTCAATGACAATATACTGAAAACATTGTGGCTTACAACTATATATTGTACTTTAAGGTGTAAGTAACAAAATACTGAAAACATTGTGGCTTACAACTACATATTATATACATATATATGTGTAAATCACAATATATTGAAAACATTGTGGCTAACAAATATATATTGTATATATATATATAGGTGTAAATCACAATATAGTGAAAACATTGTGGCTAACAAATATATATTGTATATATATTTATATATATGTGTGTAAATCACAATGTACTGAAAATATTGTGGCTTAGAACTATATGTTTATATATATAGGTGTAAATAACAATATACTTAAAACATTGTGGCTTACAACTATATATTGTATATATATATACGTGTAAATCACAATATACTGGAAACATTGTGGCTTCCAACTATATATTTTATATATATATAGGTGTAAATCACAATATACTGAAAATCCTGTGACTTACATCTATACATTTTATATATATGTATATATAGGTGTAAATCACAATATACTGAAAACATTGTGGTCTAACAACTATATATTGTATATATATATATATATAGGTGTAAATCACAATATACTGATAACATTGTGGCTTCCAACTATATATTGTATATATATATAGGTGTCAATGACAATATACTGAAAACATTGAGGCTTACAACTAAATATTGTATATATAGGTGTAAGTCACAACATACTGAAAACATTGTGGCTTACAACTATATATTGTATACATATATAGGTGTAAATCAAAATATACTGAAAACATTGTGGCTAACAACTATATATTGTATATATATGTAGGTGTAAATTACAATAAACTTAAAACCTTGTGGCTTACATCTATATATTGTATATATATATATATATATATAGGTGTAAATCACAATATACTGATAATATTGTGGCTTCCAACTATATATTTATATATATATAGGTGTCAATGACAATATACTGAAAACATTGTGGCTTACAACAATATATTGTACTTTGAAGGTGTAAGTAACAAAATACTGAAAACATTGTGGCTTACAACTACATATTGTATACATATATAGGTGTAAATCACACTATATTGAAAACATTGTAGCTAACAAATATATATTGTATATATATATATATATAGGTGTAAATCACAATATAGTGAAAACATTGTGGCTAACAAATATATATTGTATATATATATATATATATGTGTAAATCACAATGTACTGAAAATATTGAGGCTTACAACTATATGTTTATATATATAGGTGTAAATAACAATATACTTAAAAAAAAAATTGTGGCTTACAACTATATATTGTATATATATATACGTGTAAATCACAATATACTGGAAACATTGTGGCATCCAACTATATATTGTATATATATATAGGTGTAAATCACAATATAATCGAAACATTGTGGCTTAAAACTATATATTGTATATAAATATATATATATATATATATGTATATATATATATATATATATATATGTGTGTGTGTGTGTGTGTGTGCAAATCACAATATACAGATAACCTTGTGGCTTACAACTATATATTGTATATATATATAGGTGTAAATCACAATATACTGAAAACATTGTGGCTTACAACTATATATTGTATATATAGGTGTACGTCACAATATAGTGAAAACATTGTGACTTACATATATATATTGTCTATATAGGTGTCAATCACAATATACTGAAATCATTGTGGCTTACATCTATATATTGTGTATATATATAAGTGTAAATCACAATATACTGAAACATATTGGCTTCCAACTATATATTGTATATATATATAGGTGTAAATCACAATATACTGAAAACATTGTGTCTTACAACTATATATTGTATATATATGTGTAAGTCACAATATACTGAAAACAATGTGGCTAACTACTATATATTGTATATATATATAGGTGTTTAATCACAATATACTGAAAACATTGTGGCTTAGATCTATATATTGTATATATACAGGTGTAAATTACAATATACTGAAAACATTGTGGCTTACAACTATATATTTTATATATATATAGGTGTAAATCACAATATACTGAAAAGATTGTGGCTTACAACTATATATTTTATACATATATTGGTCTAAATCACAATGTACTGAAAACATTGTGGCTAACAAGTATATATTGTATATATATATATATATATATATATATATATATAGGTGTAAATCACAATATACTGAAACCATTGTGGCTTACAACTATATATTGTATATATATATTTTTACTCACAATATACTGAAAACATTGTGGCTTACAACTATATATTGTATATACATATATAGGTGTAAATCACAATATACTGAAAACAGAATGGCTTACAACTGTATGTTTTTATATATATATATATATAGGTGTAAATCACAATATACTGAAAATACTGTGGCTTACAACTATATATTTTATATATTGAGGTGTAAATCACAATATACTGAAAACATTATGGCTTACAACTATATGTTTATATATATATATATAGGTGTATATCACAATATACTGAAAACATTGTGTCTTACAATTATATATTGTATATATAGGTGTAAATCACAATCTACTGATTGCATTGTGGCTTACATCTGTATATTGTATATATAGGTGTAAATCACAATAAACAGAAAACCTTGTGGCTTGCATCTATATATTGTATATATATATATATACATATATATATATATATAGGTGTAAATCACAATATGCTGAAAACATTGTGGCTAACAAATATATACTGTATATATATTTATATAGGTGTAAATCACAATATACTAATAACATTGTGGCTTCCAACTATATATTGTATATATATATATAGGTGTCAATGACAATATACTGAAAACATTGTGTCTTACACCTATATATTTTATATATAGGTGTAAGTCACACTATACTGAAAACATTGTGGCTTACAACTATATATTGTTTTATACATATATAGGTGTAATTCACAATATACTGAAAACATTGTGGCTAACAACTATATATGGTATATATATATATATAGGTGTAAATCACAATATACTGTACACATTGTGGCTTCCAAATATATATTGTATATATATATGTGTAAAACACAATATACAGAAAACATTGTGGCTTACAACTATATATTTTATATATGTATAGGTCTAAATCACAATGAACTGAAAACATTGTGGCTAAATATATATATATATATATATATATATACATATATATATATATACATAGATGTAAATCACAATATACTGAAATCATTATGGCTTACAACTATATGTTTATATATATATAGTTGGAAATCACAATATACTGAATACATTGTGGCTTACAACTATATATTGTATATATAGGTGTAAATCACAATATACTGAAAACATTGTGTCTTACATCTATATATTGTATATATATAAAGGTGTAAACACAAATATACTGAAAACATTGTGACTAACAACTATATATTGTATATATATATATATATATATATATATATATATATATATATATATAGGTGTAAATCACAATATACTGAAAACATTGTGGCTTCCAACTATATATTGTATATATATATAGGTGTAATTCACAATATACTGAAAACATTGTGGCTAACAACCATATATTGTATATATATATATGTGTAAATCACAATATACTGAAAACACTGTGGCTTACAACTATATATTGTATATATAGTGGTGTAAATCAAAATATACTGAAAACATTATGGCTTACAACTGCATGTTTATATATATATATGTGTAAAATTTTTGGCTTACAGCTATATATTGTCTATATAGGTGTAAATCACAATATACTGAATACATTGTGGCGTACAACTATATATTGTATATATAGGTGTAAATCATAATATACTGAAAACACTGTGGCTTACATCTATATATTGGATATATATATATAGGTGTAAATCACAATATACTGATAACATTGTGGCTTACAACTATATATTGTATATATAGGTGTAAGTCACAATATACTGAAAACTTTGTGGCTTACAGCTATATATTGTATACATGCATAGGTGTAAATCACAATATACTGAAAACATTGTGGCTAACAACTATATATTGTAAAAATATATATTGGTGTAAATTACAATATACTGAAAACATTGTGGCTAACAACTATATATTGTATATACATGTAGGTGTAAATCACAATATACTGAAAACATTGTGGCTTACCACTATATGTTTATATATATATAGGTGTAAATAATAATATACTGAAAACATTGTGGCTTACAATTATACATTGTATATAATTATAGGTGTAAATCACAATATGCTGGAAACATTGTGGCTTCCAACTATATATTGTATATATATATAGGTGTAAATCACAATATACTGGAAACATTGTTGCATAAAACTATATATTGTATATATATATATATTATATATATATATATATATATAT
The DNA here is from genome assembly GCA_037127315.1 of Ascarosepion bandense. Taxonomy (NCBI): domain Eukaryota; kingdom Metazoa; phylum Mollusca; class Cephalopoda; order Sepiida; family Sepiidae; genus Ascarosepion; species Ascarosepion bandense. Next base: position 106,879 of record JBBBDQ010001706.1, read on the forward strand.
ATATACATATATATATATGTATATATAGGTGTAAATCACAATATACAGATAACCTTGTGGCTTAAAACTATATATTGTATACATATATATGTATATATATAGATGTAAATCAAAATATACTGTAAACATTATGATTTACAACTATATGTTCGTATATATATATAGGTGTAAATCACAATATACTGAAAACATTGTGGATTCCAACTATATATTGTATATATATATAGGTGTCAATGACAATATACTGAAAACATTGTGACTTACATATATATATTGTCTATAGATGTGTAAATCACAATATACTGAATACATTGTGGCTGACAACTATATATTGTATATATATGTGTGTAAGTGACAATATACTGTATGTATTGTGGCTTACAACTATATATTGTATACATATATAGGTGTAAATCACAATATACTGAAAACATTGTGGCTAACAAATATATATTGTATATATATATATAGGTGTAAATCACAATGTACTGAAAACACTGTGGCTTACAACTATATATTGTACGTATAGTGGTGTAAATCACAATATACTGAAAACATTATGGCTTACAACTATATGTTCATATATATATACAGGTGTAAATCACAATATACTGAAAATATTGTGGCTTACAATTATATATTGTCTATATAGGTGTAAATCACAATATACTGTATACATTGTGGCGTAAAACTATATATTATATATATAGGTGTAAATCACAATATACTGAAAACCCTGTGGCTTACATCTATATATTGGATATATATATATATATATATATAGGTGTATATCACAATATACTGAAAACATTGTGGCTAACAACTATATATTGTATATATATATATATAGGTCTAAATCACATTGTACTGAAAACATTGTATAATAACTATATATATATATATATATATATATATATATGTATATATATATATATATATATATATATATATATATATTTAGGTGTAAATCACAATATACTGAAAACATTGTGGATTACAACTATATATTGTATATATATATAGGTGTAATCACAATATATTGAAAACATTTTGGGTTACAACTCTATATTGTATATATATATATATAGGTGTAATCACAACATACTGAAAACATTGTGGATTACCACTATATATTTTATATATATATATATATACATATAGGTGTAAATCACAATATACTGATAACATTGTGTCTTCCAACAATATATTGTATATATATATATATAGGTGTCAATGACAATATACTGAAAACATTGTGGCTTACAAGTATATATTGTATATAAAGGTGTAAGTCACAATATGTTGAAAACATTGTGGCTTACAACTATATATTGTATACATATATAGGTGTAAATCACAATACACTGAAAACATTGTGGTTAACAACTATATATTATATATATATATAGTTGTAAATCACAATATACTGAAAACATTGTGGCTAACAACTATATATTGTATATATATATAGGTGTAAATAAACAATATACTGAAAACATTGTGCCTTACAACTATATGTTTATATATATATAGGTGTAAATAACAATATACTGAAAACATTGTGGCTTACAATTATATATTGTATATATATATAGGTGTAAATCACAATATACTGGAAAAATTGTGACTTCCAACTATATATTGTATATATATATACGTGTAACTCACAATATACTGGAAACATTGTGGCTTTCCACTATATATTGTATATATAGGTGTACGTCACAATATACTGAAAACATTGTGACTTACATATATATATTATCTACATAGGTGTAAATCACAATATACTGAATACATTGTGGGTTACAACTATATATTTTATATATAGGTGTAAATCACAATATACTGAAAACCTTGTGGCTTACATCTACATATTTTATATATATATAGGTGTAAATCACAATATACTGAAAACATTGTCACTTAAAATTATTTATTGTATATATATATATATATATATATATATATAGGTGTAAATCTCAATATACTGAAAACTTTGTGGCTTCCAACTATATATTGTATATATATATATATAGGTGTAAATCACAATATACTGATAACATTGTGGCTTCCAACCATATATTTTATATATATATAGGTGTCAATGACAATATACTGAAAACATTGTGGCTTACAACTATATATTGTATATATAGGTGCAAGTCACAAATTACTGAAAACATCGTGGCTTACAGCTATATATTGTATACATGTATAGGTGTAAATCACAATATACTCAAAACATTGTGGCTAACAACTATATATTGCATATATATATATATATAGGTGTATATCACAATATACTGAAAACATTGTGGCTAGCAAGATATATTGTATATATATATAGGTGTAAACCACAATATAGTGGAAACATTGTGGCTTCCAACTATATATTGTATATTTATATAGGTGTAAATCACAATATACTGGAAACATTGTGGCTTACAACTATATATTGTATATATATATATATATATATATATGTATATATATGTGTAAATCACAATATACATGTATATATATGTGTAAATCACAATATACAGAACACCTTGTGGCTTACAACTATATATTGTATAAATATACAGGTGTATATCACAATCTACTGAAAACATTTTGTCTAACAACTATATATTGTATATATATATATAGGTGTAAATCACTATATACTGAAAACACTGTGGCTTACAACTACATATTGTATATATAGAGGTGTAAATCACAATATACTGAAAATATAGTGGCTGACAACTATATATTGTCTATATACGTGTAAATCACAATATACAGAATACATTGTGGCGTACAACTATATATTTTATATATAGGTGTAAATCAAAATATACTGAAAATCCAGTGGCTTACATCTATATATATATATATATATATAGGTGTAAATCACGACATACTCAAAACTCATTGTGGATTACAACTATATATTGTATATATATATATATATATACATATAGTTGTAAATCACAATATACTGATAACATTTTGTCTTCCAACAATATATTGTAAATATATATATAGGTGTCAATGACAATATACTGAAAACATTGTGGCTTACAACTATATATTGTATATATAGGTGTAAGTCACAATATACAGAAAACATTGTGGCTTACAACTATATATTGTATACATATATATGTGTAAATTACAATATACTGAAAACATTGTTGTTTACAACTATATATTATATATATATATATATATAGTTGTAAATCACAATATACTGAAAACTTTGTGGCTAACAACTATATATTGTATATATATATAGGTGTAAATAAACATTATACTGAAAACATTGTGTTTTACAACTATATGTTTATATATATATAGGTGTAAATAACAATATACTTAAAACATTGTGGCTTACAATTATATATTGTATATATATATAGGTGCAAATCACAATATACTGAAAAAATTGTGGCTTCCAACTATATATTGTATATATATATACGTGTAAATCACAATATACTGGAAACATTGTGGCTTACAACTATATATTGTATATATATATATATATATATGTGTGTGTAAATCACAATATACAGATAACCTTGTGGCTTACAACTATATATTGTATATATATATATAGGTGTAAATCACAATATACTGAAATCATTATGTATTACAAATATATGTTTTTATATATATAGGTGTAAATCACAATATACTGAAAACATTGTGGCTTACAATTATATAGTGTATATATAGTTGTACGTCAAAATATACTGAAAACATTGTGACTTACATATATATATTGTCTATATAGGTGTAAATCACAATAAACTGAATACATTGTGGGTTACAACTATATATTGTATATATAGGTTTAAATCACAATATACTGAAAACCTTGTGGCTTACATCTACATATTTTATATATATATAGGTGTAAATCACGATATACTGGAAACATTGTGACTTACAATTATTTATTGTATATATATATATATATATATATATATATATATAGGTGTAAATCACAATATACTGAAAACATTGTGGCTTCCAACTATATATTGTATATATATATATATATATAGGTGTAAATCTCAATATGCTGAAAACATTGTGTCTTACAACTATATATTGTATATATATGTGTAAGTCACAATACACTGAAAACATTGTGGATTACAGCTATATATTGTATACATATATAGGTGTAAATCACAATATACTGAAAACATTGTGGCTAACAACTATATATTGGATATATATATACAGGTGTAAATCACAATATACTGAAAACATTTTGGTTAACAACTATATATTGTATAGATATATAGGTGTAAATCACAATATACTGAAAACCCTGTGGCTTACAACTATATATTGTATATATAGATGTGTAAATCACAATACACTGAAAACATTATGGCTTACAACTATATGTTTATATATATATATAGGTGTAAATTACAATATACTGAAAACATTGTGGCTTACAACTATATATTGTCTATAAGGTGTAAATCACAATATACTGAATACATTGTGGCTTACAACTATATATTGTATATATAGGTGTAAATCACAATATACTGAAAACCTTGTGATTTACATCTATATATTGTATATATATATATATATATATATATATATATATATATATATATATAGGTGTAAATCACAATATACTGAAAACTTTGTGCCTTACAACTATATATTGTATATATAGGTGTACGTCACAATATACTGAAAACATTGTGATTTACATATATATATTTTCTATATAGGTGTAAATCACAATATACTGAATACATTGTGTCTTACAACTATATATTGTATATATAGATGTAAGTCACAATATACTGAAAACCTTGTGGCTTGCATCTATATATTGAATATATATATAGGTGTAAATCACAATATAATGAAAACATTGTGGCTAACAACTATATATTTTATATATATATAGGTGTAAATCACAATATACTGAAAACACTGTGGCTTACTAATATATATTGTATATATAGAGGTGTAAATCACAATATACTGAAAACATTATGGCTTACAATTATATGTTTATACATATATAGGTGTAAATGACAATATACTGAAAATATTGTGGCTTACAACTATATATAGTCTATATAGCTGTAAATCACAATATACTGAACACATTGTGGCGTAAAACTATATATTGTATATAGAGGTGTAAATCAAAATATACTGAAAATCCTGTGACTTACATCTATATATTGTATGTATATATATATAGGTGTAAATCACAATATACTGAAAACATTGTGACTAACCACTATATATTGTATATATATATAGGTGTAAATTACAATAAAATTAGAACCTTGTGGCTTACATCTATATATTGTATATATATATATATAGGTGTAAATCACAATATACTGTAACATTGTGGCTTCCAACTATATATTGTATATATATATAGGTGTCAATGACAATATACTGCAAACATTGTGGCTTACAACTATATATGGTACATATAGGTGTAAGTCACAATATACTGAAAACATTGTTGCTTACAACTACACATTGTATACATATATAGGTGTAAATCACAATATATTGAAAACATTGTCGCTAACAAATATATATTGTATATATATATATAGGTGTAAATCACAATATACTGAAAACATTGTGGCTAACAAATATATATTTTATATATATATATATTTATAGGTGTAAATCACAATGTACAGAAAACATTGTGGCTTACAACTATATGTTTATATATATAGGTGTAAATAAAAATATACTGAAAACATTGTGGCTTACAACTATATATTGTATATATATATAGGTGTAAATCACAATATACTGGAAACATTGTGGCTTCCAACTAAATATTGTATATATATATAGGTGTAAATCACAATATAATCGAAACATTGTGGCTTAAAACTATATATTGTATATAAATATATATATATATATGTATATATATATATGTGTGTGTGTGTGTGTGTGTAAATCACAACATGCAGATAAACTTGTGGCTTACAACTATATATTGTATATATATATAGTTGTAATACATAATATACTGAAAACATTGGGGCTTACAACTATATATTGTATAAATATATAGGTGTAAATCACAATATATTGAAGACATTTTGGCGTACAACTATATATTGTATATATAGGTGTAAATGACAATATACTGAAAACATTGTGGCTTACAACTATATATTGTATATATATATAGGTGTAAATCACAATATACTGAAAACATTGTGGATTCCAACTATATATTGTATATATATATAGGTGTAAATCACAATATACTGAAAACATTGTGTCTCACATCTATATATTGTATATATATATGTGTAAATCACAATATACTGAAAACATTGTGGCTTACAACTATATATTGTATATATATAAAGGTGTAAATCACAATATACTGAAAAGATTGTGGCTTACAACTATATATATTATACATATATAGGTCTAAATCACAATGTACTGAAAACATTGTGGCTAACAACTATTTATTGTTTATATATATATATATATATATATATATATATATATATATATATAGGTGTAAATCACATTATACTGAAAACATTGTGGCTTACAATTATATATTGTATATATATATATATAGGTGTAAATAACAATATACTGAAAACATTGTGGCTTACAACAATATAATATATATATATATAGGTGTAGATCACAATACTCTGGAAATATTGTGGCTTCCAACTATATATTATATGTATATATAGGTGCATCACAATATACTGAAAACATTGTGGCTTACAACTATATGTTTATATATATATATATAGGTGTAAATCACAATATACTGATAATATTGTGGCTTACAACTATATATTGTATATATAGGTGTACGTCACAATATACTGAAAACATTGTGACTTACATATATACATTGTCTATATAGGTGTAAATCAAAATATACTGAAATCATTATGGCTTACAACTATATGTTTATATATATATATAGGTGTAAAACACAATGTACTGAAAACATTGTGGCTTAGATCTATATATTGTATATATATAGGTGTAAATCACAATATACTGAAAACATTGTGTCTTACAAATATAAATTGTATATTTATATATATGTGTAAATCACAATATACTGAAAAGATTGTGGCTTACAACTATATATTTTATACATATATTGGTCTAAATCACAATGTACTGAAAACATTGTGGCTAACAACTATATATTGTATATATATATATATATATATATATATATATATATATATATAAATATATATATATAGGTGTAAATCACAATATACTGAAACCATTGTGGCTTACAACTATATATTGTATATATATAGGTTTACTCACAATATAATGAAAACAGTGTGGCTTACAACTATATATTGTATATTCATATATAGGTGTAAATCACAATATACTGAAAACATGATGGCTTACAATTATATGTTTATATATATATATACGTGTAAATCACAATATACTGAAAACATTGTGGCTTACAACTATATATTGTATATATAGGTGTCAATCAAAATATACTGAATGCATTGTGGCTTACAACTGTATATTGTATATATAGGTGTAAATCACAATAAACAGAAAACCTTGTGTCTTGCATCTATATATTATATATATATATATATATATATATATATATATAGGTGTAAATCACAATATACTGAAAACATTGTGGCTAACAAATATATATTGTATATATATATCTAGGTGTAAATCACAATATACTGAAAACATTGTGGCTAACAACTATGTATTGTATATATATATAGGTGTAATTCTCAATATACTGAAAACATTGTGGCTTACAAATACATGTTTATATATATATAGGTTTAAATAACCTAAAACATTGAGGCTTACAACTATATATTTTATACATATATAGGACTAAATCACAATGTACTGAAAACATTGTGGCTAACAACTATATATTGTATATATATATATATATATATATATAGGTGTAAAACACAATATACGGATAACCTTCTGGCTTACAACTATATATTGTACATATATATAGGTGTAAATCACAATATACTGAAATCATTATGGCTTACAACTATATGTTTGTATATATATAGGTGTAAATCACAATATACTGAAAACATTGTGGCTTACAACTATATGTTGTATATATAGGTGTACGTCACAATATACTGAAAACATTGTGACTTACATATATATAATGTCTATATAGGTGTAAATTACAATATACTGAATACATTGTGGCTTAAAACTATATATTGTATATATAGGTGTAAATCACAATATACTGAAAACATTGTGTCTTACATCTATATATTGTATATATATATGTGTAAATCACAATATACTGTAAACATTGTGACTAACAACTATATATTGTATATATATATATATATATAGGTGTAAATCACAATATACTGAAAACATGGTGGCTTCCAACTATATATTGTATATATATATAGGTGTAATTCACAATATACTGAAAACATTGAGGCTAACAACTATATTTTCTGTATATATATATGTGTAAATCACAATATACTGAAAACACTGTTGCATAAAACTATATATTGTATATATAGTGGTGTAAATGAAAATATACTGAAAACATTATGGCTTACAACTACATGTTTATATATATATAGGTGTAAAATTTGTGGCTTACAGCTATATATTGTCTATATAGGTGTAAATCACAATATACTGAATACATTGTGGCGTACAACTATATATTGTATATATAGGTGTAAATCACAATATACTGAAAACCCTGTGGCTTACATCTATATATTGGATATATATATACGTGTAAATCACAATATACTGAAAACATTGTGACTTACAACTATATGTTGTATATATAGATGTACGTCACAATATACTGAAAACATTGTGACTTACATATATATAATGTCTATATAGGTGTAAATCACAATATACTGAATACATTGTGGCTTACAACTATATGTTGTATATATAGGTGTAAATCCCAATATACTGAAAACATTGTGTCTTACATCTATATATTGTATATATATATTGGTGTAAATCACAATATACTGAAAACATTGTGACTAACAACTATATATTGTATATATATATATATATAGGTGTAAATCACAATATACGGAAAACATGGTGGCTTCCAACTATATATTGTATATATATATAAGTGTAATTCACAATATACTGAAAACATTGTGGCTTACAACTATATATTGTATATATATGTGTAAGTCACAATATACTGAAAACATTGTGGCTTACAACTATATATTGTATACATATATAGGTGTAAATCACAATATACTGAAAACATTGAGGCTAACAACTATGTTTTCTATATATATATATGTGTAAATCACAATATACTGAAAACACTGTTGCTTACAACTATATATTGTATATATAGTGGTGTAAATCAAAATATACTGAAAACTTTATGGCTTACAACTACATATTTATATATATATAGGTGTAAAATTTGTGGCTTACAGCTATATATTGTCTATATAGGTGTAAATCACAATATACTGAATACATTGTGGCGTACAAATATATATTGTATATAAAGGTGTAAATCACAATATACTGAAAACCCTGTGGCTTACATCTATATATTGGATATATATATATAGGTGTAAATCACAATATACTGAAAACATTGTGGCTAACAACTATATATTGTATATATATATATATATATATATATATATATATATAGGTGTAAATCACAATATACTGATAACATTGTGGCTTCCAACTATAGATTGTATATATATATATATGTGTCAATGAGAATATACTGAAAACATTGTGGTTTACAACTATATATTGTATATAAAGTTGTAAGTCACAATATACTGAAAACTTTGTGGCTTACAGCAATATATTGTATACATGTATAGGTGTAAATCACAATATACTGAAAACATTGTGGCTAACAACTATATATTGTATATATATGTAGGTGTAAATCACAATATACTGAAAACATTGTGGCTAACAATTATATATTGTATATATATATAGGTGTAAATCACAATATACTGGAAACATTGTGGCTTCCAACTATATATTGTATATATATATATAGGTGTAAATCACAATATAATGGAAACATTGTGGCTTACAACATATATATATATATATATATATATATATATATATATATATAGGTGTAAATCACAATATAGAGATAACCTTGTGGCTTACAACTATATATTCTATATATATACAGGTGTAAATCACAATATACTGAAAACATTGTGGCTTACAACTATATATTGTATAAATACATAGGTGTCCATCACAATATACTGAAAACATTGTGGCGTACAACTATATATTGTATATATAGGAGTAAATCACAATGTACTGAAAACATTGTGGCTTCCAACTATATATTGTATATATATATAGGTGTAAATCACAATATAATGGAAACATTGTGGCTTACAACTATATATATATATATATATATATATATATATATATATATACATATATATATAGGTGTAAATCACAATATAGAGATAACCTTGTGGCTTACAACTATATATTCTATATATATACAGGTGTAAATCACAATATACTGAAAACATTGTGGCTTACAACTATATATTGTATAAATACATAGGTGTACATCACAATATACATATATATATATAGGTGTAAATCACAATATAGAGATAACCTTGTGGCTTACAACTATATATTGTATATATATATAGGTGTAAATCAAAATATACTGAAAACATTGTGGCTTCCAACTATATATTGTATATATATATATATAGGTGTAAATCATAATATACTGAAAATATTGTGACTTCCAACTATATATTGTATATATATATATAGGTGTAAATCACAATATACTGAAAACATTGTGACTTACAACTATATATTGTATATATATAGGTGTAAATCACAATATACTGAAAACATTGTGGCTTTCAACTATATATTCTATATATATATAGGTGTAAATCGAAATAGGTGATAATCGAAAAAATCGGGTTATAGAAGGATGGTCCGATTTTAATCAAATTTGATACACTCATAGACAAAGACAGAAGAAACCATATTCAGAAGTTTCATGGTTGCAGTTCTTACAAGAGTGCAGAAAATCGAGAAATATATATATATATATATATATATATATATATGTATATATATATATATATATATATATATATATATAAGGAGGGAGATTAAGCAAATTTTCAGAAATAGCGTCGAATATTCTAATTTATAGCGACTCTCCGAAGAATATTTGAATGTGAAAACTTAAAATAGATCAACTCGAGTTGATCTTTCTTTGGCCATTGTTTTTAAATTGTCTTCGCATCCATTCCATATATTAACAGAACCAAATAAATATTCCACACGTTTTATATCTTTTGTGAGTTCTGTTTCTGCCATAAATTGGGGTTGTAATGGATTATTGAGAAAGAATCAGACTCGTACATCTTTTTTTTTTACTCATCTGTAATAGAAAATAACAATCTGAAATGATCACGTGAAAATCAATATAAAAACACCAACATGAGCAAAGTTGCTTTCGCTAAAGATTTGCCAATATAAATTAAACCATAGAAATTATTTATTATAGAATAATTTCTATTCGAGCAAACATAATACATACACTTACACACACACACACACACACACACACACATATATATATATATATATATATATATATATAGAGAGAGAGAGAGAGAGAGAGAGAGAGTGAGAGAGATATCAGTCGAAATTCTGATAGAATATTTCCATAAGTAATCTATATGCCCTACGGCAAAGCATGTCTTCATTGATCCATCGTTGCTTTTCGAATTGAAATGTGTCATTCTGCGTGAACGTGTATGAGACTAGATATTTATATATTTCTATCTACTGTCATATATATATATATATATATATATATATATATATATATATTTGTGCGTATGCGTAAATATGTTCATCATTTGAATTTCTATATACTTATAAATAACTGTGTATACTTGATAGTTTTTGCGATGTGGAAATTATTTGGACATTATGAAATACAATACAAAATTTATCACTCGTGTATATTGTTATTTCCCATTTCTACACAAGCGTGTGTGTATTTGTGAGTAAGAGATTAATGCTCGATATTTGCATCATAAAAATGTTAAAGAAAGTTGATATAACTAGCAATTATAGGACCTTAATAATCCGGCAATAATTTTTCATGATATATCAACATAAAAACGCATAGCTTAGTTGGTATAGATATTGGAAGCTTTTGGATGTGCTGGGTTCAAATACTCTCGAAATGATATGAACCAGTAAATAGTAGGATCACTAGAAGCGCCGAACAAACAATCTAGAAGAAGTTGAAATAATCCAAGACCGCTTGTGTGGCTGTTGCGAAACAATAGAAAGAATGTCTAGCATGGATTTGCTGTGCCACAAGGTTGATTACAGCCTGAAGGTACATGGCAATAAAAAAGACTTTCATCATTTGTATTATCTTGGTAAAACAAGCCAACTTTCAATCGATCTTGCTCCTTAAATGAAGGACACTGTGAAAATGAAAATGCGTGGTCATTAATGACTACGGCGAATACCTATAAACTTGCATATCTAAAGATGTTACGGATCTGTTGCATCGAACGTCGAAATAAATACTATGTTTTAGTTTCAAAAGAAATTTCAAAGAATGATGCAATGGAATAGTAAATGTTATTTTCCAGAAACTAATCAAAATAACAGACAATGTGAAGTGTCGCATATCACTGTCATATATCTATTCTCTAGCAGTAAAAGCAGTATGTATTTATTTTTATTCTAGAAAAGAGTAGAAGATAGATTTCTAGAGATGGATGCAGAGAACAGCATAAACGGAATATGGGAGAAGCAGGATGATTATGCAGTAAATGGTTACTAGAATCTTTATTAAATCCAGAAAGGAGGAGTTGAAAATTATTGGAACACAATAGAAAGATGTTTGGCTTATTATAAAATCCTGGCTGTATTACAGATTTTTTTATAACACCATTAACCACCATTTTTAACTAATTTTTTTTTATTAACACCATTAACTACCATCCACGTATTTGAGACGGTAGGCATCTATATACTCATTAACATACCATTTATTTAAAAAAAATTCTCATGCAAAATGGTTCAATGTTCAAGTTAGATAAAATTAATTTTCTCGTCAAAAAAATAAAAACATTTTAAATTTAAATAGATATCATGTACGTATTATTAAGACTTGTGGGATAACATTATCCTAATTTGTGCGTGAGTAAACGAAACAGACTATGCCAGAATTTGAACCGACTTGGGCGATTTTTCTTTTTTATCAATTAATCCTATTCAAACTGTAGGCGATCGTGGAATACCACGTGTCCCTATCTTTTGTCACTTTCAAAACCTTTCCTCTTAATCAATTAGGTAAGTGCCATACGTTATACACGCTTGGGCGATCATGTCTCTTTCGAGACATGACTGACTGGGCAGAAAATTATCCCGCAGTGGGTTGCCATTGCTTTCTGCGGTAGTGTGGTCTCCAGCCAAGGCTATAGTACCTAAACTGCCCTGTTATTTAACCCATAACTGTAAAGAAAATACTATTAATACTTTCCCTAAGGTTATTTGCGCGTAAGTGAATGCAAGTAATTCAAATGGAATTCGAACTTGGCTCCCCGATTTCTCGTTCCGACCCTATATACACTGCACCACAATGCACATTCCTCTGACTATTTCTCCCAAAACTTGCTCCATCATCCATCTGCTACTTTCCAGCAGGTATATCTTACGTGGCTTTCTCCTGTCTCTTTTTTCTACACTACCAAACCTTCTCTAAACCTTCCTTTCTTAATACCTCTTCCAGAAAACTTAGCTGTTTCCTCTTTGTGCTCAGTATAACTATCCTTTTTGTCTTCAGTTTCATTTTTTCCAAATCCTTGTCGTTGCACACTTATTAGTTCCATAGTGTCGAAAGCTTTTTCTGTGGAACGATATTTCTGATATCACATAACAATCCATTACTCTTTTCTATATTTCCAACAAAATCTTTCTATCTCTCAATGCATTGCTTAGATTTTGAAATACGTCTTTGTCCATGCTAATGCGATCTTTTAAATCAGTGTCTCACTTTACATCATCTGTCAGAAAATTTGTTTTTATTAAAGCTAAAATGGATTTTTACGGTTTATCAACCTTTTGCGTGTTATTTCAAGATATAAATACCTTCAGATTATCATAATTATTTTGATATAGCAATTATTCACTGATATATATTTGACTAATTTACAGAGTTTGGGGACGGGGGTATTTGCACAAGACTGAATATACGAACTGACTGAAATTTGAATTCGATTCTCTAATTTCCAATTTCGAGCTGTTATTGATTATACCACCCGCACATTCAACCTTATTGAATCTTCTATTCCAAGCGACCACCTAGGTAGGTATTTACTAATCTTTACAGGTCGCATAAAACTGCAAATACATTATTTCAATTAAGGTCAGAATTTAATCAATCATTTAAGTACCCTACGTATTACACGCATGGGCGATCAGGTATATTTTGATCCATAACGAAGCAGACATTTTTTGCACTAGTTTGCAATTCCTTTTGTGATAGACTGTCTGTGAACAAAGGAAAAATAAAATTGTCATGTTATGCAACTCGTAGCTGGAAGGAGAAGAGATTGATTTATACCTTACCCAAGGGTATTTGCACGTAAAGAAATGCAACGAATTTAGCTGGAATTCTAACAGGGCTCTCCGATTTCTCATTCCGATTACATTTCATATCACAAGAACGCAGGAATTTAGTCCATAATGGTAATGATCAGAGTGACCCGTGAAACATTAGTTCAAACTTTAATTATTTTATTACGACTTCAAATGTTTCTAGCTTAAAGAATTTAATAATACTGAAAGTCTAATATTCGATACAACTTGCTTCAAGCTCATTAAAGCACTGTAGAAATAACCATGTTTGTCATTACGACTTTCTATGGCTTTTGCTCCAACGAAGTAAAGTCTCTGGTGCCCTCGCCACAAGAACATACTCGTGCAACCAGGCTGGTAACAAGGTCCCACCCATTTACAGTTATATCAACCAAATGCAGCCGACAATTCTACTCCTCAGCTTCTTTTCTTGCATCTCCCGCCCGTGAAAATTCCTTTTCATATACTTGCTTTCCTTACGACTACAACCTCCATGAAATTTAATTGCAATGTCAATATTCATCTCTTATTCACTTGACACCAACTATTTTTTCAAACACCCCATATATCCTCTTATCCTTTGCAACTGTTTTCACACCTGTCATCCAATCCCTTTTTGGCTTTTTGTCTGACACCCGCTGTATCTGGTTCGTCTTTCTCTTCACTCTCTTCCTGTCTAAACTTTTACTCTTATGTAGCCACCTACACATCAGTGACGGTACCGCCGTGATTGAGGTTAATCGATTACAAATATATATTCTTACAATAATTGTTTATTGCTGTTTGTTTGCTATATGGGACAGCTGGTGAGCATTTTTTCCTTTTCGAGAAAAATGTTTATACATGTGATTACGTAACTTAAATAATTTATAGTAATTCGAGTCTTATTTTAACAAACACTAATACGGAGAATGTGGGAGTGCATACTAGTTCAAAAATATTCATTTGCGAATGCAAGAACTATTTAACATAGAAGCTGGCCTTGAAAGTTCATCGAGCGAGAATATTCACTCTGAATGTGTCGGTTTCTGCAATAGCCAAACGAAGACAGTTTATCTGAAAAAAATTCCATGTTATTCTTTTACTTTTGTTTCCAAAGCATCTACTGCTGAAGCCAGCAGAGTTCCCACAGTTATAGCTTGTCTTACAATCTCTTGTATTATTTTATCTCTTTTTTTTATTTTTTAACATGATTCCGTTTAGTTACAATATGCATGTAGTTATATAGGGCTCTTTTCATATATGCGCTTATGTTACAAA
Source organism: Ascarosepion bandense (assembly GCA_037127315.1). NCBI lineage: Eukaryota > Metazoa > Mollusca > Cephalopoda > Sepiida > Sepiidae > Ascarosepion > Ascarosepion bandense. The sequence goes on from JBBBDQ010001706.1 coordinate 122,866, forward strand.
TATAAAAAGAAAGAAGTTTACATTTCTTATGGATATTTTTGCATAGAGTGATACTTGTGCTGACAATCTCACATGAGAAAAAGGTAATCTTTAGAACAACACACGTAAATAAAACATATTCAAGCTATATATATATATATATATATATATATATATATATATATATGCTATATTTATAGATGACTGTGGTTAAAATAAAGGATAGAACGTATGTAAATATGAAAAGGGTCCACGAAGTCAACATCCAGCGGCGATAGAAAAATAACGTTTGAATAAATACAGTAGACTTTTAACACTGCATCCATGACATGTATATATATGAATAATCAAGCAAAGGCATATGGCATGACAGCAGCATAAAAGCATTAAAAAGACTGGCACTGCTGGATGTTAACTGCATTGTCCCTTTTGTGTGACATACATACATTGGCTGGCCACTCGTATTCATGGATAGCCTCCTACCAGGGCTGCTAACCAATCTCCATTTTAGACGCTTGCACAGACACACGTTTTTGTTTAAAATCTACTGAGCCGACCTGTAGTTTATATTAAAACTATGCTGAGCTGTCTTTGGTTACAGTTCCAGGAAGAGAGAGAGTGTGTGTTATCCAGTCTAAACGCAACAAAATCTACGTCAATCTGAACAATACCAAGACGCTTAAACCCTTGTCGCGATGATTTGTGACTTCGAACTAGAACAAAGTTTTTAAAAGATCCCTCTACTCAAATTCACTTAGAAGACTTGGGTCTACCTGTGGCCTAGTTTTCAGACACTTTTCAAATGTGACTGACACTGGGAAACCCTCTTCCAGGCCAATAATCTCATTGCCACCTTCCTAACAAATCAGCCATGTTAAGATTATTGGTCAGAAAGAGAACGTTTTACTCACTCGGGCACGCGCATATATATATATATATATATATATATATATATATAGGGGTGTGTCGAAATCAAAAATATTTTTGGGTGCCGACTTTTCACATCAAACAATTAACAAAAGTTCACATAAACATATGTTGGCAAATTCTTTGTTTCGGTGTTATTAATATTTTAAAAATGTTACGGTAGATGGTGCTGTCTTGTAATGGAGACAAGGACACATTTGTGCCTAGGCTCTTTTGAACGTTTAACGCGTATTGTAGTGAGTTAAATGGCACGTGTTCCGATACACTATGGCAGGATATTCATATCGTAAACAGACAGATATGTTTTTATTTAAATACAGCCACGCGAAACCTAATGGACGTTAAACTCCGAGGCTGTACCAGATTACGTTTCCAAACCGAAGAAAACCGAGTCATCTAAACTTTACAGCTATTTATCTTCGTGTTTCTGAGGTTCGTAGTACCAAAAAGAATTAATTGTAGACGACTGAACTACTATCGTACGCCTGACAATGAAAGAACACATTCTACAGGCAGCCAAAGAGGGCTGAAGTATTAGCACACGACAAGTGGCCTTTGAACGTCCTGCACACCGTAGTACCACATGATGTTTATTTAAACAGAAACACCTGTATCCGTATTATTTGCAATGTGTGTAGTTTCTTTCGCCCACGGATCGCTCACCAAAGAAAACTATTACCGATAGTTTATTGCACAAACTGACAATGTAGGTGGTTTAGAGTCCTTATGGCACAATATAGATTAGAGCTATGGATCAGCTTACTAGTTATTTGTGTGTTAGAATTGTAGGTGACTGACTGGTAGATCGACGTTATCTCTGCTCGCCATATAGGAGCTGTAGACAGGAATTTCTTACGGGCACATTTCCAGGCCTGCTGGAGGATGTACTCCTGCTAATGTAAAGACATAAGATGTTCATGCATGATGGTGCTACAACACATTTTAGTCACGTCTTTCGCGATACACTAGCTGACATCTACCATGAAAGTGAAGCGAGGATTGATTTCCTGGCCAGCACGTGCTCCTACGTCAATCATTTGTGTTTTTCATATTTTGGGCCACCTAAACTACAGGGCCTCCTACAGAAGGGTAGCTGAAGAGAGTGACAAGAAAAGTCTACAAATAAACTGCATGAAAACCGAATGCATAGTCATCAGCAAAAACGGGCAGCCTAAAATGCCAATTACAGGTGAGGGACTCTAAAAGCAAGCAGACGCAGAAATTTAAATACCTAGGAAGTGTTCTAACAGACGACGGAATGTGCGACACTGAGATCCAAAGGCGAATTGGCATGGCGAAGGACGCATTTTAGATGTTGAGTAAAGTATTAAGAAACAGGACAGTTTCACTAGAAACAAAGAGGGAAATACTGGATTGCTATGTGATGTCCGTTCTTAAATATGGCAGTGAATGTTGGACAATATTATCGAAAATGAAGGAAAAACTTGAAACAGCTGCAGTGTGGTTCAATAGAAGGATGCTGCGGATATCATGGACCGAGCATGTGAGCAAAAACGAGGTTTTAGAAAGGATGGAAACGAAAAGGAAATTAATACTGAGCATCAGGTAGAGACAACTAACGTTCCTAGGACGTGCAATGAGGAAGGGGAGGGCTTGGAGAACCTGTTACTAAAAGGCCAGATAGAGGAAAAAGAGACAGAGGAAAGCAGCTGATAATATATTTGAAGGGCCTGATCAGGTGGATGATGGAACGAGTGTTGCATGGACAACTGGAGAAAGCCTGCTAAGAGCCCCCAGCGACAGGGAGCTGTGGAAAGCCATGATCGCCTACATTCTGAAAGTACATGGCACATAAAAGAAGATAACACTTATTTTATGCAGAAAGCATTAATAATGCAGATACACTTCCTCAACCATTTGATAATCCATCAGTAAATTAATTATTCGACTGGCGCACGTGAAGAAAACAGGCCGGGGACGTTTTTTTTAAATTTGATACGAGTTTTTCTTTCGAGGTTTAATTATATCTCTTTAGACATCTTTATATGGATATTCTACCATGTTTTTTAACCGTATCACCCGAGCAAGACATTAACCCTACTGACTTGCATAGGGCTACAAAAGAGTAAAAAGATTAGGGTCTACATAAGAGTAAAACGATTAGATAGGAGAGAGTAAAGAGAGTGAAGAGAATGACGAATCAATTTGAAAGTAGCCAAAGAAGAATGGGAATGCAGGAGTTGTAAAAGTGGAGAGAAAGGAAAAGATATACAGGGTGGTGTAGAAAGAACTAGACTCAAGTGGTTAAAAGATGAGTATTGACATTGCATTTAAATTGCTGGAGGTTATAGCAGTCAGGAAAGCAAGAATATGGAAGCGAGTTCCACCTGCAGGAAGTGCAAATAAAGATTGCGTCAGAATCCCGACTCCAAATTTTGTAAATGTATTTTTGTATCATGGATTCTATATTTCACATTGTCTACCATAAATGTTAATATTAACAACTCAAAAACGAAGGATTTGCAAACATATATGATCTTTTGTCTTTGTTTTGGTGCAAGAAATTCTGTATAAGAGAATTATTAGATAATTAGATATAAGAACTTTAAAGAGAATTACGGTTCCAACAACAAAAGTAAGTTGTCAATGTAGTATTCGCTGATATTCATTAGGCTGATTTAAAAGGCATGAAAAGGTATTCGAACAATTAGCATGAAGATATTTATAAAGACGCAGGGAAGCCAAGTCACGATTGTGCGAAAGTGACTGCAGTCGAGATGCCAGATCAGGAACTATAACATAACAATAGTTTTGGAATTCTATAGGGTATTTCCTGAAGAAAAACTTTCCAGATGCAGTTATAAAAAAAAAACGGATTAGACAAGGATGACTCTTCTCACCAGATCTATTCAACCTATACAACTACGAAATTCTGAGAACTTACTCTTCAGTAAAAAGAGGGACCCAAATCCCAACTACATGACGGCAATGCTGAAATCAAGCAGATACAGATGGAAAGAGCGATTCTGAGATCAGAATTCCAATTTGCATGAAAAGCATGCGTTCCAGAAGCTTTTGTTCGACAAAAAGAAGTGAGTACTGAATTTTTATGAAATGCTGGTTCTTTAATATGGCAGCGAATGCTGGAGAATTCTGTCAAAGATTTTAAGCAACTGAAATGTGGTTGTACAGAATGATGCTGCCGATACCAGGGCTCGAACATATGAGCAACGACGAGGTTTGTTTTGGAGAGGATAGAAACTAAAATGAAACTGATATTTAACAGAAGGAAGAGACAACTGAAGTTTCTGTGACATGTCATGAAAAAATGAGGGCTTGGAGAATCTGATACTCATAGGAGGGAATGTGGGGAAAAAGATAAGTGAAAGGAACGCGTGGCCTACTTAATGAACTTTGGCAGATGGATTTCAGGGCAGGAGTTTGGAAGAGTAACAGGAGTAGGGTTGTTAAGTGCTACAAGGGATACAGATGTGGAAGGACATGATCGCCTACGTTCTGAAGGGACATATCACATAAGACGCACTATATTCTGCATGGTTGAACATAGAATTTACCTCTTAAGCTTTCGATTGATATTTTCGTGAATGTGAAAAAAAATGACACGCTTGTTATTAGAGCTAGACACATCATTAATAATATTTTGCAACCATAATCACTTCATTATTGTTTGCTTATATATATATATATATATATATATATATATATATATATATATATATATATATATATATAATTTCTAAACTTATGCTGTTAATTATAAGAGACAATGAATGTCTATTATGTTTAATCATGAGCCGTTCTAAACGTCGTATTTTTGCTTTAATTTCAGTTGAAAATAAAGACAAAAATTCTCCAAAATTTGGATAATTATTTATTGGTTTTCTTCTAAGCTTTCGGCTCACATGAGCCATCTTCAGAGAGGTTGTTTAAACTGAAATATTATAAAATCCACCATCACCGACGATTTTATTTTGTGTTAACATAAAACTCCGCTTGGCAACGGCAATAGTTACCAAAAATAATAAACGCAGTTCTTAAGTTTGCGATGCGGTTTTATGACGTCACACCGCGGGATAGGGCGAAATGACAACAAAACCATCTAGTCAAATGCATGTAATATGTTATTTCCTGTTTTAAAATTGATTTCATTGAGTGTTGGTTGTTTGATTTGATGTACATGGCCTCCAATATCTGCAGGTTCCTCTTACTTTGTGTATGAGTAAGGATCAATCACCGTATTGTTGTCCAAAATCTGTCTGATATTACCTACATGTTTATGTTTTTCAGAGAAATGTTGTTTAATAGTACTCTGATCAGAAAGATGACATGTAAGTCTACGGGAGATCGTGGTTGTAGTAAAACCAATATATGTACTAGGTTTTTGATTAGTATCAGAGATGCAATCTCTGAATGGGCATGTAAATTGTTACACTACATTGGTTTTTTGTAGAGAATTTAGTTTAGTGCTTGTTGGGTTATTATAGAAGATGAGGTCAATTGTTTTAAACTTTTTATAATACACAATGAGTTTAATTTGATTATTACTTTCCACTGGTTTAAAATTTCTACCTATTATGTTTTTGAGAGTTTTTCATCTTGTTTATAATTATTATGTATTTGGTTGCAATAGTGTAAGTTAATAGTGTTATATTTATTTTGATGTAAACCATTATTATTAATATTATCATTATTATTAGAGCTATTGTTAATTTTGTTGAGATACATTTTAATTTGTTGATCAATAACGGAGTTAGGAAATCCATTATTGACTAGTGTTTGCTTAATGTTGTGTAATTCTTTATAAAATATAGATTTGGAAGAAGATATCATTTGTGTGCGTTGAAGTAAGTTTTTTATAACAGCTAACTTATATCGTTGGGGGCATTCACTATTATAATTAAGAAGACACGAATTTATGCTATTTGGTTTCCTATATGGAGAAATAGTAAATTTATGTGTGCGAGAATCAATGAATACATCAAGGAATGGGAGTTTGTTATTAATATTAAGTTCTAATGTAAATTTGAGGACGGAGTGACTTTCAAATTTGTTTTTAAGATATTTAATTTGATCGATATTCTTAGCTAAAAAAAAGATGTCATCTATGTATCTTACATATATAGAGGGTTTATTGTTGTCATTAATTATTTTATTTTCTAGATTTGCCATATAATAATTAGAAATGAGGTGACTTAAAGGAGATCGCATCGCAATACCATCTATTTGTGTATAAATATTGCCTAAGGGATCGTGAAAGGGTACTTGTGTGGTGCATGCTAATAATAGTTTTTTTTAATATAGTGGGTTTAATATTGATTGATGGGAGAGTAGCATGGTTGTATACATCACGGATAATGATGTCAATTGTTTCCTGGACGGGAACATTTGTGATTAAGTTTTGGACATCCAAAGATGCAATTATTTGATTCTTAGGTTTTACGGAATGGAGAATCTGTAAAAATTCGTCCGTGGAATTTGCAGATTTGAAGCTGCTGTGTGCGCTTCTCATAGGGTGATTATTTGGATTTTAAACTAATCACCCGATGCGAAGCGCACAGAGCAACTTCGAAACGCGAAAATTTTTGTGTAGTGATACTATGAATTTATAAACCATTGTAACAACTATTACAATACTATATACATATATATATATATATATTCAATTCAGAATCTCTCTTTATTACACACACACACAAAGTAACATTATATATATATATATTATATATAACAAAGTTAATGAACACGTAGGTTCTTTTCATACTGTTCATGCATTTACTTTTATAAAGAGTGCTCGATACAACGTAGATCATTATATTGTAATACGGCCGACTAAATCAGACTAAACTCCCACCCCACATTCACTTAAACATAATAATCCCCATAAATAAACCGGTTTCACCATTCAATTTTCATTTTAACTTATCACCCGATGAGAAGCGCACAGAGCAGCTTCGAAACGCGAAAAATTTTGTGTAGTGATGCTATGAATTTATAAACCATTGTAACAACCATCACAATATATATATATATATATATATATATAAATTATGAAGAAAATTTGACTTGCTTAATAAGTTCTGACAAGACGAGTTAACTTTTTCTAAATAATTTGAATAAAGAAATATAAGATATGTTTAAATTCGTCTGGTAGATATAAACACACACGGAATTTAACATAAACGCATTTTTTCTTAGGGAGGTTATACAGAAATTATTCACTTACTTAATAAATATGATAAAGTTTATGAGAAAAGGAGTCTGAGAATTAAGAAGTTGAATATTGAATGTATTCTGCCAGAAAGGTGATAGGTATACATCTTAACTTCAATTTTTCACTGGGGAAATTAAATTAGCAATATGTATAATGTATATTTAGAATCGCGAATGTGTACGTTTGTTCGCATGGAGTCAAGAATAATAAATATATATATCTATAATTTCTATGTCCTTTCCCATGTATGCATGAGAGAGTATACATCCACGTATCCGTACGTACATACATAGATACAAAATGAATCCGACATTGAGAAGACAAAAAAAGAATAGCCTATCGATAAAAGAAATCAGGACGGCCAACAGTCCAAAAAGTCGATCGATTAATGGCGTAGAAAAAAAACATGTCGTTGTTTTTCTTTTTTCTAGAATAAACTTCGATGAATTTACAAAACCAACACAAATACGGCTGCCGGCAATGAAGTTTTTTTCTAAAGTAAAGCATGCAGGTGTTGGTTGTGGCAAGAAAAAATATGCAAATAAAACAATACATTATAGAATGTAAGTTTTACTTTATGCAAACATAACGAAATTTCAGAAGAAAATGCTTTTATTTTCCGTTGTCTTTTTATATTGCATCTTTGCTTTGCTTCATTTTAGCAAACAGATAGATGTGTGCGTTCTTTACGTACGTTTACTCTCAGGTATTCGATGTTTCCTGTATTTTTCTCTATTTCGATTTCTTACCTACAAGAAAGACGTGAAGCAAACTCAAACAACAGGTAAACTCGCAGAAAGATTCCTGCTGATGTTAATATGCAATACAGTGTAACTTGAATGGGAGTTAATCAGTGTTAAATAATTCATGTCACTTTTAGTAATCTATAAAGAAAGTTTCACTGTTCATCTACTCCTTCAATAATATATATATATATATATATATATATATATATATATTACAGTTTAGAACATGTACAATTGATAAACTACTAAAATGTACAGTATTTAGTAGATTATATGTTGTACATTTTCTAAACTATAATTTCTAATAAATATTCATAGCTCTATTTTTAGATTGAGCACTGTTTAAAATAAATTTTTGCACGTTGTTAATATTTTCTTCGTTTTTTGGGATATATATATATATATATATATATATATATATATATGTACTACCTGATATAATTATTAGGCCACACCAGTGTTTTATAATAATTATATATTTCATAACATTTTTGTATGCATTGACAAGTGAATAATTGTAAATAAAAATAGAATGATTCCATTGTTAATAATGCACAATAACATGTCCATGAAATGAATTTATAAATAGTTAATATTTACCTATACTGCAAGTTTATCAATGAATGAATGAAAACAAAATTAGGGGGATTCGGACGAGTTCGTCTTTGCTTTCTTGCTTTGTAAAATTTTACAATGTAATAAAAACAAAAGAGCCATCCTATTTTCATTTAAAGTTATCAACTTGGAAATAAATACTAAAATTATTATGCAATACATCATTTTTTTTGAAAAAAACACTGGGGTGTCGTAATAATTATGGTCGGTAATATATATATATATATATATATATATATATATATATATGTATATATATATATTAAAAAAGGATTAATTCAAAGATGTTGAATGGCCATTTCGATATGAAGATCCCCACGGGGGACGACACATCACCTCAGCAACAGAAAAAACCTTTCAGAAACTGGAGAAAAATTAGTCTACTATTAGACTAATTTTTCTCCAGTTTCTGAAAGGTTTTTTCTGTTGCTGAGGTGATGTGTCGTCCCCCGTGGGGATCTTCATATCGAAATGGCCATTCAACATCTTTGAATTAATCCTTTTTTAATATATATTTGCTCTGTAATATTTAATTACATGGAGCTCTCTTCCTGTATCATTTTTTTAATATTAAAATAAATTTTTAATATTAATTAGGATCGGGTTTTTTGGAATTTATCTTCCTGCTTTTTTCCCTTGGATTGAAGTATCTGAATTAAAATATATATATATATATATATATATAATTATTATTTCTATATGTGTTTGTGTGTGTGATATTTGTATTTGTGTACAGATCCTTTCTAGTTTTCTGATAAGTTTCCTATTGTTAACCTGAAATTCATGAAGTAGATCACCGTTATTTTTAACCTTTTAATAATCTTTATTGTAACTGCGACAAAATCTACAATCAGTTGTAATGCTGGTTTTTAAAAACAAAAATACATATTGCAAAAACCATTATATCTACAATATATATATATATATATATATATATATATATATATATATATATGTATGTATATACTTTTAAAATCCCCTACTAACGGAATGTACATTTATTGTCTGAATATTGTTTGGTAAGAAGACGATGTCTTACTTCTTTCTAATTTGTATATTTGCTGAATTTATTAATTATATGTAGTATATGGTATAAAGAGTTTTGCTGCCTGCATAGACATTGGAGTGTCCTCATCATTAACAACGACCCCGGTGTTTTATTTGTTTATAATATATTGTTATGTAGGAAGACATATTCGATAATGACACGTGTTGTCGAACACGAATCTCCAGGCAACAAACGTAACCATTATTAAAATAAACTATTGAAATCACGAAATCATAATCATTAATACATAAACACTTAGACAGAAGTCACTGACGTTCTGAGTATTCAGTGTTTTAATGTATTATGATGTGTCCAGGCTTTGTGTTTATTCAATCTTCAGTGCGTTCCTGTGTTTCCAGTGTTATGCAGCAGTGTGTATTATTCAAAGGAATCGTAAGTACGTTGACTGACGTGAAAGTACTGAAACATCATAAATAGCAAATAGCGAAGTAACGAAAAGTTTACTTCAGATTAACGTTACGAAAACCAACCTTATAGAAGTGGTAACAAAAATAATGTTCACGCTAATTTTATAACAGAGGCGACAAAGATTTGAACTTGTACGCCTCACAAAAGTAGTATTATAACATTGGCGACGTAGATCTCGTTTTGAGCCTTGACGAAGATTTCATTCTGAAAAAAAATACGTTTCCTACATGTAATAACGGACATATTCAGCAGAATACAATGACAAAGGAAGAACTGAACTCAATTATGCTTCTAAAGTTGGTACAACAAATGCTGCAGCAAGAACCACAGTGAAAACAACAAATACACTAATATGAACTGTAATTTCATTTACGAAAAGTTTTATCCTCTCACGCTCATGGAGGGACAGACAGACAGACAGACAGACAGACATTGGCGCAGCAGCATCGGCTCATTTACCTTTCAGAACTGATAGGAAATATAATTCTTGCAGCGTTTTTGTTCTTCGACATGCCTCATTTCATTTTATTATGTCGTGGTGTAGTGAAAAAAAAATATATATATATGTATGTATATATTTTTTAAAAATCATTTCACCCCAAGCAAGGCATTCTACTGCCACTATTGCGCTTGGGGCTACATAGGAGGAGGTAAATAGGAAAAGTGGTTAGATATAGGAAATGTCAGAAGGGGGGTGATAGATAGTTAGGTGGGTGGGAAGAGTGTTTGAAAGAATGGAAGTTAGTTTGTTAGGAGGTGTCTATTGACCTTACATTTAAACTCCTGGAGATTGTAGCCGTCGGGGAAGCAGTCATGTGGTAGGGAATTCCACAGTCGGGAAGTGCGAGAAAAGAAACTGTCGGAGTAGACGTTGCGATTGCATTTTATCGGTTTCTTTGTAAAAGGATGGGATCTAGTTGCTAATCTAGTATCTCGTGCAAATTCGAACCTAGGGGGCACTACTGATCTAAGTTCATTGGAGCGGAAGCCGTGAAAGTATTTATAGAAGAGACACAGGGAAGCCACGTCGCGCCGGCGAGAGAGAGACTGCAGGCGGTCTGCTAAGTCGGTATCGATCACATTACAGACACTCCACTGTACCTTGTCTAGAAGCCCAAAGAGAATAGCAGTGGCACCCGACCAGATATGGTAACAGTATTCAATGCACGGGCGTATGGTAGATTTATAAATGTGCAGGATAGATTCAGACGGAAAAAACCTCCGGGCCCTGCACAGAGAACCGACTTTCATAGCAGCGGATTTAGCAATGGATTCGATGTAGTCATTCCACTTGAGGTCTGCTGAAAGTGTGAGACCAAGGAGGCGTAGTGTTTTACTCTCTGGGAGGCAATCCTGGTCCATGCTAGTAGTAGGTAGGTGCGATTGTCTATGATGATTAATTGATAGTAGCTTCGTTTTAGAAGCATTAAAATTTACGAGCCATTTCTTACCCCAGTCCACTACGGATTGGAGGTCCTTTCCAAGCTCGGCTGCAAGGTTAGATTTATCGCCCACGTCAGATTTTTGGTCGAGGCGAGAATAAACTGTGGTGTCATCGGCGTACATACCTACTTGGGATCTTATAGTATCAGGGCGATCATTAATGTAGATCAGAAAGAGCGTAGGACCTAGAACAGAGCCTTGAGGGACATCCGCATTCGTACGGTAGTTCTGGGAGGCATGTCCGTTTAATACCACTTTCAATGTGCGTTTAGATAGGAATGACTGGATTAGTTCAAACAATTGTGCAGCTATACCATAGCTCCGCAGTTTGCATAGAAGGCCAGCATGCCAAACTCTGTCGAACGCTTTAGAGATATCCAAGGCAACGTTTCAGGCTTCACCATTCCTATCGAGTACCTGATATATGTACTCGGTGATGGTCGTTAGCATATCAGCAGTAGAACTGGTGAAGCGGAAGCCATACTGTTTGTATGAGAGGAGCCTGTGGGCCGTGAGATGCTGAACGACCTCGGCGTTGATAATGGCTTCGAACACTTTGCCGAAGATCGGAAGAAGGCTGATACGTCGGTAATTTGCGGGGTCCGAGGGTTCTCCAGTGTTTTTAAATATAGGAACTACAGAGGAAGATTTCCAACAGGCAGGAAAGCAGGAAGCAGATAATCAGAAGTTGTAGAGCTTAGAAAGTACAGAGGAAAGTTTGGGGGCACATTTCTTTAAGACTATGATTGGGATTCCGTCCCCTCCGCTCGCTTTGTGAGGGTCAAGATTATCTTAGAGACAAGCGAGGGTGTAATATGGACGTCATTCAGTTGAGCATCAGTTCTAGGTGGGAAGTCGGTTGTAGGAACTCCAGACGAGTCCAGTCTCATATTATTCGAGAATCTGCGGGCAAAGCATTCAGCCTTGTCCCTTGGTGAGGACCTCAAATTTGTTTATTAGTTGGGGTATTGTGGACTTGCTCTTGTTAAGTACTTTTACAGAGTCGCCAGTATTCCTTGGTGCCGAACTTAGAGGATGCTGTGCGTTGCTTCATTCTGGCAGCAAATAACATCTTAGCTTCGTTAAGTATCTTTTTACACTTATTACGAGCTGAAGCGAAAAGGCGTCTGTTTTGGTCGGAAGAAATGATTCCGGTGGGCAATGGCCGCCGAGCAAGCGGGTGAGAACCATGGAGACGAATGAGATTTAAGCTGAAATTTCCTGGCAGGGATGAAAGCATCGATGCCAGCCTTAACCCAGGAGGAGACCTCGGATGCACATTCTTCGATGGGAAGACTAAAAACGTTGTTCCAAGGGACGTCACAGAGGAAGACTCGGAACGAATCCCAGTCTGCTCTTTGGTAGCAGTAGGATATTCTACTTGTCTGTGTTGGGTGGGAGCGGAATGAAATGTTGACGGAAACTACGGTGTGGTCAGAGTTACCAAGTGGGCAGAGTTGTCTGGTAGTGCAAGAGTCTGGGATGGAGGTGAAGCAGAGATCTAGCAGTGAGTCCCTTCCGTTAGGGTTTTCGGAGAAACGCGTGGGGAAGTTTACCACTTGCGTAAGGGATTGGGTTATTGAAAAATTCATGGTGTGGACACCAGCAGGGTCGGTGACAGAGTTCTTTAGTCAATTGGTGTGGTGGGCGTTAGTCACCAAACACGAATATATAGGCGGAGGGATGGGAAGAAATGGCTTTGTCAATATTGTCAGAGACACTGTCAAGTAACGAACAGTCAAGGGAGGAAGGGGAGCGGTAGAGAAAGAAGTATAGTCACCCTCTTTTAATAATTACCGTTGTGTTTATATATATATATATAATATTTCTATATTTGCACACTTTTCGCTTAATCATTCCTATTTCAAATAATTGAATTTAGTTCTAATATTTTGGATAATGTCTTGTATTCTGTGTCATAATTTTGCAATACGTTGGCTTCTTTTAATGATGGCATTATATCCCTTTTTAATTTTCATATCCGTGGCTTATGTTACTAGGACTTCTCTTTGTCTCCGACCTCTAGGAAATTACGTCTAAGTCTAGATAGCATTGCGGAAAATTCAACATTTACTTTTTTTCTTAATACTTCCGTGGTAACATGGAAACTACGTTACGGCGGCGAGAAAAGGAATGGGTTCTAGATGATAGATCAGGACCAATACATTGCATATTATTCTTTGGATATTATAAATAATCTAGCAGTAACACGCGGTCAGATGTGGTAGCAAATATCGAAGCAAGAACAATTATAGGAAAGCAGGTTGTCCGTAAAGACTGTGTGCACTTTAAACACATAACTTCATTTGTATTTGTGATAGAAATAATCTGTAAAGATGAGTTTGAACAATTAAAATTGAAATATAATACAGTCTTTCAAAAAGATGTAGCTTCTTGTCACTTGGATCTGCGTGTTAGACGGTTTCTAAATCAGGAATTTCCTAACAGATGGATCGGAACGGGTGGACCATTTTATTGGCCTCCACGTTCGCCAGATATGACTCCATTAGAATTTTTTAGATGTGAAAACAATTGTGTATGCAGCCAAACCTAGTACATTGGTAGATTTGAAAGCTAAAGTAACTGCGATTCCAGGCATTACTGTAAATCAGTGAACTGCAAAATCATATTAACCTTTGTAATGCTAATGATAGACGATAGGTGGAAAAATAAGTAAATAATATTTTGAAGGATTTATCGAAATTTTATTTACTTCTAATCCTTTTTACAAATACAAAGAAAGTTATAATTTTTTAAAGTGCAACCAAACTTTATGGACACCCTGTATTTAAGATAGATTATGACGAGATAATGTTTTCAAGCATATTCCGAGGTTTTTCATACCTGTACAAATGTACTGATATTGTTGGTTACAATCATTATATAAAAGTTATACAATATTTTAGTCCTTCAGCAAAACCATGACCTTTATTTAGTTTCTTAATGTCTTTCCTTCAGTTCCGTTCTATGGTTTACGGAAGAGCAGCATTATCATTAAATCAAGATTCCGTTTCTTTGTTTACAAGTTAAAGTTTGGGAGTCCCCACTTTCGGAACTATAACAATTTTGAATGTTTAAATTTGACACTGAAGCTAAAGGAAAACAATATGGTTCATAATGTTGTACTGATCTGTCGAGGAAACTAATACCAAACTAGTTCAAACATCGTGAGGAGTACAACGATGGGGAAATTAAATGAGATATGTAATCCATTTAATATTGCATTATGATGTACTCTACACTTATGCAAGAAGA